>SNQJ01S0008983.1:158159-182525 GCA_010110895.2 Picea sitchensis
CTATGCAGACCGACCACAAAGAAAGAGTGATGGGGGAATAAGCTTCCACAAGGTTGGGTAAGGGAGGACGCTAAGTGTGTGGGCCTAGGGGCTAAGCTAGGGGGCTTACCTCTAAAGGGGATAATAATTTATTATTATTTCCTAAAGGCTAAAGTGGACATGTTGCGTGTTGTCCTAAGTTCTTGTAAAGGGAACATGTGCTAAGTGGAACTCATGTGGCTCTAAGAAGACAAGTGTCAACCTGGGCATATGCAGTTAAAACTGATAAGTCAATCATGTTGGGGGTCATTCTATCATTCTTTCATCCTCTTCCTGAGTTCCCTGGGATGCTCGTCTGAACTCATTTTTCCTTTGCATCTTCATTTGCTTACCCGTTCATAGGGAAGGAAACCCTCACGGGAAGGTTGTTCATTCGGCCATTCTCCCATCCTCCGCCTGAACTCGAGACCTACATCATTGACCTCTGTGTTTTGATTCCTTGTCATGCACCTTGAACCAATGGAAAACTCATGGACTGAGCCATGTCTCATGTGAAGTCTGAGCAGCCTGTAAATGTCTAAACCGTGTTGTGTATTAGTGTGAACTGTTGTCGTTTTTGGATGTCCATACCCAAATTCATGTTACTGTTGTCACTGTGAGTTAACCAAATTGCTATTGTTGTTGTAGTTATCCTCACCTTGCGGGAATTAAGTTGAAATTAGTTGAAGAAATTTCTAGGCACTTGGTAGAAGAGGCAGGTTGTTAGGCCTGTGAGCAGCTCTCTCCAGGTGAGAGAGTTTGTTGGGAAGTGGTTTTCTCCCAGAGAGAGTCCAGCACCAGCTACAGAGCTCTGGGAATTCCTAATTTGGCCTATTTCTGAGACCCTGAGAGGGAGGTGAAGCGGTCGATGGACTGTGTGAAAGTGAAGGTGTATACTTCTGGGTGGAACATGCATGTGGGGAATGAGAGTCTGTGAGTAGTGGGCATAAGAAGGATTCTGGAGAGAATCCTTCTAGTTGCACTATGTAGTTTCCTGTAACCTCATCCTAGTCTAGGAATCCCTTGCCCTGGGTGGAGCTTAGTCCCAACTCGGGGGTGACCCACTACTAAAGGTCATGAGCAGTGTAGTCTATGGCTGGGAGGTTCATGGAAGGTCTAGACGTAGTTGGTGGTGTTACTCCAATTGAAAAGATAAGTATAAATTTGTGCTTAATTTATCTGTTATGCATGTCTGTGATGCTTGAATGTTATCATGTATTTCGTTCTATATATGAACTATTGTTAAATCCATTGATTTTGTATGGTCACAGTAATTCTGTGATTATTTTGATTAAGTGTTTTAATTCAATTAAAATGCATATATTATATAGGTGTATATTCCACAGTGGTAGCATTACCCGATCTCTATGTTGGTTGGGGATGCTACAGTTTGGTATCAGAACTAAGAGGAAGGTCTGAGTAGTGGTGTTTCCCAAGTCGGTTGGTGGTCAGGGACGTTACAAATTGGTATCAGAGCTTTAAATACTAAGTTAAGGTTTTTTAGTGGCATTTCCCAACTTGTTGGTTGTTGGGGATGTTACATCACTAGCTTCTTGAAGATGGATATTAAACTTGTATATCTTCGACTGATTTTAAGATGTAGATATGATGTGTATTTCTTGCGGATACACTTTATATAGTTATATGACATGGATCTGTGGTGTATTTGATTGGAAGCCACGATTTAGTTCATCTCGAGCATGGGTATTCCTGCCTCAGAGAGACAATTGTTGTTTTGCAGATGGCACCTCCCAAACTTTGGTACCGAGCTCACTCGATTTAGTACATTGGTGAAGATATTGTAATGTATTTCGACGATCATTTTCTCTTCTCACCTCACACATTACGGGGCATCTGTTATAGCCCTAAAATTCCCTACATGGCCTTAGCCCTCTTAATTGAATATTTTTCCAAAGCTTTGCTGAGAACCTCTTGTTAAAAAACCATTTTTTAGAAGATGTGCATGCCATGAACCATTAAATCCCATGTATATACACTTCTTGCACCACTACAACTCTCGTATATAAGCCTGCTACACCATTACATCCCGCGTATGCTTGCAAAAGTTGCAAAAAAAAAAATGTTGCAAGGAATGCATTGAAATTTACGGGCTATTGGAGGTTTCCCAACTAATCCACCTGTTATATCCCGTCACCCTACTAAATAACCATCCTTTTGTCATATAAAAGCAAGTTTTTGGGTCTCATTTCCAAGCTAAGCATAAGAACAGTGAAACTCTTCCCGATTTCACTTCCCCTCCTTGCCCAAGATATTGCTACCTTTTGTGAGATATTGCCTCAGCATTCCCTCATTAGCTCCTTATTCCTCCATTTAACCCATTCCCTTCCATAGAAGTGATTATAAGTTTGAGAGAAGAAGTTCATACAAGGTGCACTTGGAGCATGGTAAAGAGGAGCCTAGACTAGGTTCGCAGAACGCTGGCCGACTTAGATTGTAAGGTATAATCTTTGTATTATGAATAAAAGAATTACATTTTCATGTCCCAAATGATGGTGTCTCGAGTATTTTTATTGAATTATACTTAGCATTTTAACATTGAACCCTAACTTATGTATAGAATAGTATCTTTGTAGTTCTTTGTTTTCCTATATTTGGATGCAGGTCAGCCCTAAGAGGAGACGTGCTGTCAGTGGAACTTTCGAGCGTGAGGAGATCATCACCAAATGTGGGAACAAAGGTATAGTTACCCAATCTCTTCTCTCTTTTCTTTCTTTACATTAGTTTTGGTATGTTTGGGGTAGAGTTGAAAATTGAATAGCTTTTAGACAGTTATTCGCTCTATATACATATTGAACCTTGGTGTATTTAAAGGGGGGTTTTTTCCGCTAGCACTTCTTCCTCTTGCACTATGTGTTTCCTCTTTTTCCTTAGAGGAATTTTGTGCAAGCTTTCAATTTTTCCCAGAGGGGGATTCTTTTCTCCTCCTCTTCCTGAACTATTGTTGATCACTTTTCTAGATGGGTGGGCTAATAGAGCACTGCTCCGAGATCTTGTAGTATTAGGAGTAACAGTTGGGGACTGGGCACTCTTCTTGTTGGGACCCTTTCCTTTCTGTTTGTAAAAATCGTTCGTACTGAGTATTGTTTCCAAGTCGCCAACATTGTGAGTGGGAGGACCTAATTTATTGTCTTTTTCTTCTCATAGAACGGTATGTATAAATGAATTGTTGAATTCCAATGCTATAATATGTTCCACAAAAATTTTGTTAGGGTCAAACCCTTTTATCTTTTCAACATACTTGACATTGATATTGTGGAAGTGGTTTGGAAATTCATCGATTGTGTTCATATTTTTTAATAGAAAGTCCCCAATTTTCTAAGGCAAGGGTATGAATTGTTTTTTTCGTTTCTCATGAAAAATGTGCAGCCATAAATTATATTTCCTTGCGACTTTTGTAATAAACATTCTATCAGATATATGGCATGGAAGAAAGGAGGGATTTTCCTTAGAACCGAAAATACTGAAAACATTGTAATTTTCCATTTGCTCCAACATCCCCTTTTTATCCAGGAATTTACTTGCCTGGTCGAATATTTTGGGGGTATCGTTTCCAAAAAGAAATCCTTTAAAAACATAAACAAAATCATTGAAAACTTCATAGAAATGAAAAGAAGCTTTGTGTGTCCATAACGCTTGTTACCAAAAGGTAACTGGGTCAAATTCATATCTCACCTTCTTGTAGATAGACAATTTAGGAAATTGATAGCAATATGCTATCACAAACACCAAATAAGAAGCCATAAAGAATTTCTTATCTTTTTTATACTGTGAAAATTGGGAAGATATTTCAATGGAAATCAGTTTTCCCCAATTGAAACTAGCTTTCTCCTTGACAGTAAAATATAATATATAAAGAATCATACGGGAAATGTTGGCGGTATTTTCTTGGCTTGTCACTCTAGTGAATAACCAAGGAATTTCCCAAAAGGGGATTTTGAATGAGTTGACCTACAAACTGGAAATATCTTCAGGGATGGCTGTGAGATTCTCCAAAAACTCAGGCAACAGGTCTAGACCATTGTCATGTTTTTTCAGGAAATCCCTGCAATCGTCTCCTTTGAAAGTAAGTGTTGGCTCAGGGAGATTCAACATTTTACAGAACACTTGAGGTGAAAGAGAGATGAGAGAATGGCCTTGAAGTTGAATAATCCATTGACTCGATATATATTTATCAGCGCACCATGCGAATAGTTCCTTGCAATCGAAAACCTCAGGAACACAGCCTGCACGAGAATTTCAGAATGTCCAGATCACCTCCTTATGAGCAGAAGTGGATGAATAGTAAGAATACGTTCTAGACCATTGAAAGTTCTAGTCCTCACGTCCAAAAAGATTCAAAGTATCTCCGAAGAACTGTTGTCAAGATGTTATTGCAATAAGTTGAGGAGAGCATTTTTTTAATCCAGATAATATTTGAAATGAGCTCTTGAGAGAGATAATATAATCTTTCACAAATCGTGCTTTAATGTGGTTTAATGAGAAATATCCTCGATCCCTTCATTTATTAATGACAATCTTTACAGAACCTACATGATGAGTTATTAGCATTAAACCATACTAAATGCATATTGGGAAAATCCGGAAGGTGGAGAGGACAGATGAGAGCAATTAGGATTTGGGAACTTTTGTTAACCCTCCAACCAGAGGACCTGCGAACCCACGGTTGTGAATGATAGAAAATTGGCTAAGTGTTGGGAGTGGTTGGTCATACTTGGATACAAGATAAATGAAAAACTTAGGATCTAGGTACCAAAAATAAGTCCAATGGTTATAATGTAGATCATGGGTCTTTGGGTGCAAAATGGATATCAAGGAACTTGGAATGCGGTAACTTGAACCCGCGAAGCCACGACTGTAAAAATGGTTAAGTATAGTAAAATACGGCGGTCGTTCGGACTCATGATATGGGAGTATCGATGGAGATGAGCATCCATGAGTAAACCAACCTGTGAACCCACTATTTTCAAAAAATGACTAATTGTAGTAACTAGAAAGGGAGAATAGAAGGGAGAAAAGAAAAGGGGAATTCGAGTAAGTATAGAAGAGGTAAAGAAACTGGACAAAATAAGTTGGGAAAATAGAAAAAGGGAGGGAAATTTCAGAAACAAAAATTAATCTCAACAACTGGCTCCAACTGTGGGATGATAAAACACTGTGGGTTGTCAAGAATCCATAACCTTTCACGACCAGGTGCTTCTATCCATTGGGCTATGGAGTTAAAGTAAGAATATACAAACTGAAAAATAAAATGTTTCTCGTTGATAGGCAGCATTAGTCTTTTACCCTTCATGTCTTGAAGCATATAAGAGTTAAAACCCATGATCTTTTCAACAATATATAATCCAATCCAGAGCGCTTTGAACTTTGTATGCATCAACAGTTTCTCCTTGGCTTTGTTCCATAGTAACACCAATTCTCTGTTATGGAAATTCTTTATAGTTGTGCTCTGATAAAAATATCTTTTGACACTCTATTTCCTTTGAGAAGTTCGATTCAGGGCGTTGCTTTGTTATTCTTCCAATTTTAACAATTGGTTGATCCTCCTTTGGATAGGTGAACTCTCTTATGCATCTTCGGTACTAACCACAAAATTCAATGCATTGAGTTCAAGGATAATTGGCATTTTCACTTCTTTCCCATAAACCAATGTATACGGGGACATCCCAGTGTTGTCCTTTGGAGTCATTTTGCTTTCCCACAATGCTTCAGTCAGCTTAGAATGCCAATTCTTTTGGTTCTTGTCAATGGTTTTCTTTAGTATATGAACAAGTTTTTTATTTGTGGATTCAGTAAGGCCATTACCTTGTGAATAATAATTCGATGATTGACCCATGATAATTCTGTATTCTCCATGAAACTCTGTAAACTTCGACCCAATGAAACTTGAACCATTATCTATGATAAATTTATCTAGGACACCAAATCTCGACAAAATATTATCTTTGAGGAACTTAATTATCTCTTCAGAATCAACTTTCTTTAACACCATTGCTTCTAGTCATTTCATGAAATAATTTGGAGCAGTGAGAATGTACATATGTCCCTTGCTAGACTTCGGATTAATTGGCCTGACAACATCAAGTTCCCATTGGTAGAATTGTTTTTTTACAATTATGGGTTGTAAAGGCATCGTGGATCTCTTCTTTTTTCCTGAAAATTGTTGGCATGATACACACTTCCTTATTGTGGCATATGAGTCTCTTAAAATTGATGGCCAATAGAACCCAACTCTTATTATCTTGTGGGCGGTGGCGGTAGGTGTGAAGTGTTTGCTATCACATGAAGTTGTCATGAGTCATATGTATTTGTTGTTAATACCTAAATCTACACCTCTTCCTTGTCTCTCTCCTTTCCGCAAACATTCCTATAATTTTTTTCTCTTCTTGTTGATAAAGTCGGTTTCCCTTTTGTTCAATGACCTGTTTTTATTTACTGTCTTTCTTCACTAATTCTTTACACAAATTTTTTGTGCATTTCTTGAAGGATAAACACATATTGTGGTTTTTCTCGAATTGTTGGCCATCTTGTTTGCCTTTAATTGAGCTTACAGCTGGCCAATCAATTATGTTGTATGCACAGGGAAAAAACCATGAGCAAAATGCAGCATTCAAAGCATTCCATTTCGGGCTTGAAATACAAGCAAATAAACAGGTTCAATTTTCAATGGTGGAGATCCCATGTACAGTTCATATTAATGGCTCTCGTGCATTCGAAGTTTCAAAGTAGCTCAAGGATTAACGACCAGACAGAAGCCCCAAAGTCTTGAAGTCCCAAAGTTATGAGATACTGCCACGTCAACTGGGAGAAAGTTACTTCTAGGTATTTCCATTCTCTACATCCCGAAGTATCGAAGATTCGAAGTCCTGAAGTGACGTCAGGATACCATGTCACTTCAGGCCCTACCACTCCATGGGTGTTTTTCAACTCAACACATGGCACTTATCCACCGAGGACGCATGGAATTCATTTCAGGCCACCAAGTCGGATTTGGGAGATGGTCCTACAGGAGGTATTCTTGCTCAGCATTTAAATCTCTCGAACACCAATTTGGTGCCATCTCTAAACATGGTTAAAAGGATTCTGGAGTTGGCGGATGAATAAACTTGAGTTGCGCGTGGAAAGAAAAGCAGGGTGTTCCCAAATCGGAGATTGTGACAAGATCGACGGACATACTTCATTGCAGGAACATAACATGCTTGAACGTTAAAATCCTAGAGAGGCCTCGCAATCAAAACCATGGTATATCTAGAGAGGTACATGGTAGTTGGTGGTGGATTGTTGGAGTTGGAGCCGTGTGGATCCAAACCTTTCTTGACAACTTTCGCAATCACGTGCTTATATAGTGTCCAATTCGAGAGCAATGTGTGTCAATAAAAATAGGCATTAAGACAAATTATCAAAGGAAGGTCACAAGGAGAAGCAAAACGTTAACATACCGCGACCAGTCTATCACTAGAGGAAAGAGTGAGGAAACTGTGGAGAGGGTTCATTATGTCAAAATGACCCAGATCTCTCCTTGCTGAAATAATAAGCCTCATATTGATCCCAAGGAGAAATCAGTTAATGAAATAAGGACTGGTGGTTGAACAATTGACTACCCCCCTTAAATGGAAGAATGGAGGGTCTAGATGAGGAGACAGAAAATTGTCATCCCGATGTACCACAGAGGGTATTTTTTCATGCAGGCCCAAACTGACCCGTGTTTCCTTCTGACAGAAGGAACAAGACAGGTGGATAACCTTCTGAAAGGGAAGAAAAGGCATGCAAAAAGAATACACGTGAGGACATATAAGAGAAGACACATGTCATTGGAGAAGAGATGCCCAACCAACAAGACATGTCATTAATTTTTGTTAGAGTGGTTGCCAACGGGCTCCTTGATTTTAGCAGTTTCTTAGATCCGTTGGTACAGACGTTAGACTTGTAGATTTTTGTGGAGAATCATAGGATAGGAAGGCCAACTCACACTCCTAGTTGTTGTCTATTCTTTTGATTATAAATACATTAGATGAATGATATGAGATGGTCAAAGGGTTGAGAAGAGATCCCTTTTTGTAATATTTTGACTAAACAGAGTTATTCTCTAGTTATGTATGAGACTTGAGACATTTTCATTAATAGAATTCAGTTTCCTTTCATCATCTTCTTTTATCTTATTCTAAAATTCTCATGATTGGATGATCCATATGAGATGTTGTGGTTGTGTTATAATGGAGGTTTGATTATATGTTTCTATGAATGTTTTTTCAGTGTTTTAAACTTTAAGTTCAAGAAGTTCTTGTGACTAAGTTTTTCTTCTCTTAGTTTCTTGAAGGCCTCATGATTATAGCATACCTATCCACCTTCCTCACTAAGTCTTCCTTCTATTCACATTTATCCTTAAACCACTAACTAAAGTTAATCAAAACCTCATTTTCTTATGCATGCTAGCCCATATTTCTATGTTAAAACATTCTTATGTTGATTTTTTTCCATTTGACCTTTAACCATTAATTTACATTCACAAACCTTTTGATGGGTATTGGACTTATCCTCTTGTAATATGAGGGTGATTCTCAGTGCTAACATTCTTGGTGTCGCTTCCAGGGAACGAATTGAAGACATTTCCCTGGGATTGAATGACAAAGCAATATTGATTATGAAGGTGCATTAGAATTCAATACATTAAAGATTGCAGCTTTCACCTGGCGTCTCCATTGTTTCAATTATGGCTCCCAAAGGAAGACACATGAGGTCTACTCCACATCTACCTCTGGAAACACCTGAAGATGACCCAGAGAATATTATCAAGAAAGGAAAGGCTTCTCAAGAAGGCTTTTCAGCTATTTTACCAGGTACTTTTGGTCATTTACATTATTCTACTTTTAAAACTCCAGTATCCATATTCAATTCTCCTCTTTTACCTTCTACTGAAGTTTCTAAAAGTTTGGATTTTGAAAATTTTCTTGTTGAATACTCTTCTTTTAGCCCCAAATTGAAAGAAGAAAATTTGGAAACCCTTGCTTCTCCTGATTTTGTAAGTTGGTTCAAACTTGAGAGTCTTGAAGATTTTCCTACTTTGTGCCTTCCTACTCCTCCTCCTATCAAATTTGATACGACTAAAGAAGAGGAAACCCCTTTTACCTTGGACCCTATACCATATTCCTCCAAGACTCAAACTCTTCCTCTGAAAATTGAAACCTCTCCATCCAAGCTTCCTCTTTCTCCAAAAATCCAAGATGCATTTGTATCTGTCAAAACTCCATCTCCCCCTTGTTCTCCTACAGTTCACAACCCAATGGAAGGTGCCAATATTCCTAGAAATAAGATGGATTCCATAGTGGTTGCTAGGTATGCCCCTCTTTTTTTACCTCATACTATGAATTCTCTCCCAGTTGAACACTACCTTAAGTACATGTCCAAGTTCACAGGGGAGGAAGACTTAACTGCAGAGGAACACCTTGCATATTTTTATAGTTATGAAGATAATCTTAAAATTGAGAATGAATATGTATGTATGAGGGTATTTTTACACAGCCTTGATGGTGAGGCTAGAAAATGGTTTATGGGTTTGACTCCTGGATCTATTGTTGGGATTGAATCTTTGGATGACGCTTTCTTGAGGCCTTGGGGGGATAAAAAGGATTTCCTTTATTATATTACATAATTTGGGTCACTTAAGAGGAAAGAGGGGGAATTTCTTTTAGATTTATCAAAACGATTTAATAAAATGTACAACAAGATTCCCACTAAAATAAAGCCTACATAAACCTCTGCCAAGATTACCTATGCCAGTGCTTTTGACCCTGAGCTTTTCCTCTTGTTGAGAGAAAGAAGATCTACCTTTCTAGCTTATATGCAAGATGCATCTTTGGAAGTAGAATATAATATATTGGTAGCTGAAAAACTTAGGGGAAAATCTTATAGAGACATAAGGAAAGGTAGGGATGAAGTTCAACCTCAGAATCCCCTGTCATCCACCCTCAAGTTAATGAACTTACAAAATTGGTAAAATCACTTTCTGTTGAAATGGACAAGTTTAAACTTGAAGGAAAACAGAACTATAGGAACACACAGAATGTTGATAATAGAGTTAATTTCATAAGACCAAATAATTCCCCTCGGGTCCTTCAAAGAGATCAAAGAAATAGGGATAGGGATGATAAAAAATTCCAAGCCCCTCTCCAAAACAACCTTGTTGTTGGTGAAGAAGGAGAGGATGAAGAAACTAATCATGAAATCCATTGTCTTGGTGAAACCTCTTCATCTCCTCATTTAACCCAATCTTCATATGAAGAGTCTGTCATGGATAGTCATTTAAATGAATTGATTAAAGGGAAAAAAACAAATAACAATCCAAGTAAATACATCCTAAGGTCAAAAAAGAAAGAGGAGAATACTGACACTTCTTATCAGCCCCCTAAAATAGAAAATTTTGCTAAGGTTGTGGTAGCTAGCGGCAAATAAAAAGATGCACAAAACCCCCAGGCATTGGCTAAGATACCTACCCCAAAAGTTAAGGAGATTCTTAAATCTCCATCCTCTTTTAGCTTTGAGAGTGAGATTCAAAAAATTAAAATCCCTATACCTTTTTTGGAGCTCATTAAGAATGAGGAATTCAAAATATATCTTTCTAAAATGCTGCAGCCTGAGCCTTCCTCTAATTCCACAGATTCAGACAACCTTCAAGATGAAAAACTAGTTATCATCCTAGGACCTTTGGTAGAGGATAGATATGACTCTTCCCCCCCTTTCTACACATCATTAAAAATTCATGATAAATTGTTGCACAACTGTTTGATGGACTCAGGGGCATCTCATAACCTCATGCCTAAAACTCTCATAGATGATATTGGGTTCGAAATCAAAAAAACCTAACATGACCTATACTCATTTGATTCCAGGAAGGTGAAGTGTCTTGGGGTTATTAAATACCTGGTTGTTACCATGTTCCAATTGCCAATGAAAAGTGTGGTTATGGATATTGTGGTGGTTGATGTCCCCTGTAAGTTTGGGATGCTCTTGTTAAGATATCAGATCAAAAGACTACGGGGAACTTTGCAGATGGACCTTTCATATGCCACCATTCCTATGTTTGGGGGAGAACATAGAAGGCTTTATAGGGAGGCACAATTAGCCTACATCATCAGTGATGAAGAAAATCCTACCAACAACCCTATTTTTTCACTTGATACTGATTTAGGATCTAGTATATCACAGCTCATTGATGCTCCTCAAACACCTATTGAAATCAGAAAATAGTATGTCACCTATTGTGAAGATCCTCCTCCTAACACCTATGTTTGGAAGATTTTTTTTTATGGGACCTCTTCTAAGGAAGGTGATGGTGTCGGGGTAGTCTTTATTTCTCCTACCCAAGAGATCATATCTTTGTCCTACAAGCTTGAATTTGAAACTACAAACAATGTGGCATAATATGAGGCTCTTGTTTTGGGTTTGAGGGATGATAGATACATGAGGATTGAAGAAATAATAGTGTGTGGAGACGCTAAATTAATTGTTCATCAAGTTAAAAATATGTATCAAGCTAAACACCCCAGGTTAAGGACTTACAGAAATGAAGTTTGGGATCTTGTTGATAGTTTCTTCTTAGATTTTAATATCTCATTTGTTCCAAGAGAGGAGAACACTATGGAAGATTCATTGGTTGTTTCAGCAAGTAATTTCAGAGTTCCTTTGCCCCCCTAAACTCAAATATGATGTGGAAGTGAAGTATAGACCCTCTATACCTAACAATGTCAAACATTGGAAGGTTTTTTAGGATCATCTTGAGATAAAAATAGTTCTTGAGACTGTGGATGAGTTTTCTGCCTTACATATTGATCAAGATCATGATACTGAAAAAATCCCTCATACTGATATTTTTCTAAATAAAATTGTTGACCATCATATTGTTCAGTTTTCCAGTAACCATATTCCAAAAGGACTAGTCCCCTTGGAGACATTGTTTGATAGAAATGATGTTGTTGTAAAGGTTAAAGTTTCAACTGAAAATGTTGAGGTGACTGAACGCAATTTAGGTACAAAGGAGGATCCAAAGTATGTTAAGTTTTCTACCATGTTGTCAAAGGAACAAAGGGTTGAGTATGTTAATATTTTAAAGGAGTTTTTTGATGTGTTTGCATAGAAATTTGAATATTTAAGAACATATGACACAAACATCATTGAACATAAGATCCCTACGAAAGAGGAGACCAAGCCTTTTTGGAAAAAACTCAGATAAATAAATCCCATGTTGTTTCCTATTATGGAAAAAGAAGTGAAGAAGTTGTTAGATGCCAAAATCATCATTCCATTGAGATACTTTGAGTGGGTGCCTAACTTGGTCCCTGTGAGGAAGAAAAATGGGGAAATTAGACTATGTGTTGATTTCAGGAATTTGAATAGAATCTCCAAGAAAGATAATTACCCCTTGCCAAAGATGGAGCACATTTTGCAGAGAGTCACTGGTTCATCTAGGATGTCTATGATTAATGGATTTTATGGCTACAATCAGATCTATGTATTTCCTGAAGATAGAGAGAAGACAACCTTTACTACTCCTTGGGGCACATTCATATATGCTAAAATTCCCTTTGGATTGATGAATGCAGGAGCGACCTTTCAGCGAGCAATGGATATTTCCTTCATTGGGGAGAAGGAAAGGTTTGTACCCATCTATATAGATGCCATTACAATGTTCTCAAAATATGATAAATATCATTATCATCATTTGAAAAGGGTTTTTCTGAAGTGCAGAAAGTTTGGTCTCTCTCTCAATCCTAAGAAGTCATTGTTCGCTATGAAGGAAGGTAAGTTATTGGGACACATTGTATCAGTAGAAGGGGTAAGAATTGATCCAAAAAGAGTAGAGGCCATTCATACCTTATCTTTTCCTAGATCCAAGAAAGTATTTCAGTCTTTCTTGGGAAAAATCAATTTTCTAAGAAGGTTCATCCCTAACTTTTCTAAATTAGTGAAGTACATTACAACCATGCTTAGGAAAGGAAATGAGGTGAAATGGACTATTGAGGCTAGAGAATCTTTTGATTAGATCAAAAAGGACTTGAATGAAGAACATGTTCTCATCAGCCCTGACTATTCCAAGGAGTTTCAGATATTTTCCTTTGCCTCATTTGACACATTGGTTTTTGTTTTGATGCAGAAAAATACAGAGGGGTTAGAGCAGCCTATTTCCTTTTTCAGAAGATCATTGAGGGATGCAAAAATGAGATATGATATCATGGAAAAGCAGTCTTATGATTTGGTGAAATCCCTCGAGGCTTTCAGAGTATATGTTATGCATTAAAATATTGTTGCATATGTCCTTTCAGCCTCAATGAAAGAGATACTTATCCAACCTGACATAGATGGGAAGAGGAGTAAATGGATTGCTAAAATTCTAGAATTTGACCTTGAAATGAAGCCCACTAAACTAGTGAAAGGCCAAGGTTTAGCTAAGTTTCTAGTTGAATCAAATTGCAAATCTTTAGGAGTTAATTTCATGAACATAAACTCAGAAAATCAGCAAGATGAGTTTGTTGATAAAATCTCTCATGTTAGACCAAATTTGGCAGAATGCACTTGGTATAAAGACATCATATATTTTCTATAGAAGTTGCAGCCTCTTGATGGTTTGGACAAGAACAAGGTGAGAGAGTTGAATCTTAAAGAAATCATATATTGTCTCATTGATCATGTCTTGTATTGGAAAGATCCTCTGGGATTTCTTTTGAGATGTTTAGATCCACAGGAATCTCAAAAGGCCATGACTAACTTTCATGACAGCTTATGTGGGAGCCATCATTTTTGGAGAACCACAACCTATAATATCCTCAAATATGGATATTTTTGGCTTAGCCTTTTTACTAATGTTTGTGCAAATATTAGAGCTTGTGTCAAATGCCAAATGTTTTCTGGAAAGCAGCAACTCAAATCTTTGCCTTAGTGATTTATGGACCTTTTCAACAGTGGGGACTTGACTTCATTGGAGAAATCCATCCATCTTCAAGTTGTTAGCATAGGTGTATTTTTATTGCCATTGATTACTTTACCAAGTGTATAGAAGCCATTCCTACAAGGAATTCCTCCCATAAGGTAATCATTAGTTTTCTTGAGGATATCATGTCAAGATTTGGTTGTCCAAGCAATATTGTTACTGAAAATGTTGCATCCTTCAAAGTTGAACCATTGATCAAGTTTTGTGAACAGTATGGGATTACATTAATCCATTCTACTCCTTACTACACCCAAGGAAATGGTTTGGCAGAGTCCTCTAACAAGAGCCTCATAAAGACCATCAAGAAATTTTTAGAAGACAATAAGAAAGCATGGGACTCAAAGCTAAAATTTGCTTGATGGGCTGATAGAGTTACAACAAAGAGGTCACTTGGTGTTTCCCCTTTTCAGCTTGTATATGGGGTTGAGGCTATCTTTCCTACTCATCTTGCCTTGACTGTGGAAAAATTCATCAATGACTACAAAGGAGAACCTGAAGATATGGTCAGGAGGATACAATCATTGGTAGAAGTACACCAGACTAGGGAGCAGCTACTTGAAAAAGAACAGGACCATCAGCAGAAGATCAAGGAAGCCTTTGACAAGAAGATATGAAAAGAAAATTTCTAGCTGGGAGATCTAGTGCTCAAGTGGGATGCACCTAAGCAAGACAAAGGAAATCATCGTATATTTGAAGCCTTTTGGATTTGTCCTTTCAATGTTTATGAGGTATTTTCAAATAACACTTATAAATTGCAGAACTTGGAGGATTCCGAAGTTTTTGGTGGCCCTGTCAATGGCCACTTTCTCAAAAAATATTTTTCTTGAGCCATGATTGGATTTCCATTCATTGTAAATATCACTTTTTCTTTTTATTCGTGTTTGAATAAGTTACCCCATAGCCATAGGATAAGACACTAAAGTTGCGTGTTCTTGGCAGCTCACAGGGAGCATGTCATCCCCTGTTGAGCCAATGTCATCACATGAAGTTGTCATGGGTTATATGTAGTTGTTGTTAACACCTACATCTACACCTATTCCCTCTCTCTCTCTTTTCCGCATACCTTCCTATAAGTTTTTCCTCTTCTGGTTCATAAATTCGGTTTCCCTTTTGTTCAATGACCTATTTTTCCTTATTGTCTTGCTTGACTGATTCTTTACACAAAGTTGCTCTGTCTTTCTTGAAGGATAAATGCATATTGTGATTTGGTTCGAATTATGGGTCATCTTGTTTGAATTTAATTGAGCTTGCAACAGGCCGGTCAAGTATGTTGTATACACAGGGAAAAAACCATGAGCAAAATGTAGCATTCAGAGTAGTCCATTTGGGGTTTGAAATACAAGCAAACAAACATGTTCAATTTTCCACGGTGGAGATCCCATGTACAATTTAGATTAACGGATCTCGTGCATTCATATTTTCAAAGTCGTGCAAGGAATAACGACCAGACAGAAGCCCTGAAGTCCCGAAGTTTCAAAGTGGAGAGAGACTGCCACGTCAACCCGGAGAAAGTTACGTTAGGATATTTCCATGCTCTACATCCCAAACTTCTGAAGAGTCAAAGTCCCAAAGTGATGTCAGGATGCCACGTCACTTCGGGCCCTACCACTCCACAGGTGTTTTTCAACTCAGCACATGGCACTTAATCACAGAGGACACATGGAATTCATTTCAGGATACCACATCGGATCTGGGAGATCGTCCTCTAGGAGGTATTCCTTCTTAACATTCAAAGCTCCCAAACGCTAATTTGGCGCCATCTCTAAACATGGTTAAAAGGATTCTGGAGTTGGCAGATGAACAAACTTGAGAAGCGTGTGGCAACAAAAGTAGGGTATTCCCTGATCACAGATTGCAACAAGATCGATTACCACACTTCATTGTGGGGACAGAACATGCTCAAATGTCAAAATGCTAGAGAGGTCCCGCAATCGAAACCATGGTATAACTAGAGAGGTACGTGGAAGTTGGTGGTGGATTGCGGGAGTCAGAGCGGTGTGGATCCAAACCACCCTTGACAACTTCTACAATCACGTGCTTATATAGGGTCCAATCTGAGAGCAGTGCATGGAAAAAAAACAAGGTGTTAAGCCAAATCATCAAAGGAAGGTCACAAAGAGATGAAAAATGTTAACAGACTGCAACCAATCTATCAATAGAAGAAAGAGTGAGGAAACTATGGAGAGGGTTCATTATGTCAAAATGACCCAGATCTCTCCTCGCTAAAATAATAAGCCTCATCCTAATCCCAAGGAGAAATCAGTTAATGAAAGAAGGACTGGTGGTTGAACAATGGACTACCCCCCTAAATGGAAGCATGGAGGGTCTAGCCAAGGAGACAGAAAATTGGCAGCTCGAAGTACCATAGAGGGATGTTTTTCCTGCAAGACCATACTGACACAAGGAACAAGACAGGTGGAGAACCTTTCGGAAGGGGAGAAAATGTGTGCAAAAAGAATACACCTGAGGACATACAAGAGAATACACATGGCACTGGAGAAGAGGCACCCAAGAAACAAGACATGCCATTCATTTTTGTTAGAGTGGTTTCCAATAAGATCCTTAATTTTAGCAGTTTGTTAGATCTATTGGTACAAACATTAGACTTGTAGATTTTTTGTGGAGAATCTTAGGATAGGAAGGCCAGCTTGCACTCCTAGTTGTTGTCTATTGTTTTTATTATAAATACATCAGATGAATGATATGCGATGGTCGTATGGTTGAGTAGAGCTCCCTTTTTGTAATATTTTGACTAAACAGATATGTTCTCTCGTTATGTATGAAACTTGAGACATTTTCATTAATAGAAGTCAGTTTCCTTTCATCATCTTGTTTCCTCTTATTCTTAAATGCTCATGATTGGATGGTCCATATGAGATGTTGTGGTTGTGTTATACTGGAGGTTTGATTATAATGTTGCTATGAATGTTTTCTCAGTGTTTTAAACTATAAGTTCAAGAAGTTATTGTGAGTGAGTTTTTCTTCTCCTAGTTGCTTGAAGGCCTGATGCTTATAGAAGACATATCCACCTTCCTCCCTAAGTCTTCCTTCTATTCACTTTTATCCTTAAACCACTGACTGAAGTTAATCAAAACCTCATTTTCTTATGCATGCTAGCCCAGATTTATGTGTTAAAACATTCTTATGTTGAGTTTTGTCCATTTGACCTTTAATCATTAATTTACATTCACAAACCTTTTGGTGGGTATTGGGCTTATCCTACTGCAATCTGAGGGTGATTCTTAGTTATAACAATGTCCACCGCATATTCCTTCATGGAATTCTCTCATTAGTTCTTGGGCTTGGTTTTCATCAATGCATATTAGTAGTATACCATCATAATTTCTCCTGAACAGTATATCAACAATCAACACATATTGATTTTCCTTCATCTTCAATGTTCTTCGCTCCTTGGGGTTCATGGTGACACGAAATTGTCTGGACCTCGAGTAGAATACAATATCTCTGTACCATTCTAAATCAACCAATGGTTCTCCTATTAAAATTGAAATCATTCCATCCACAGAATCATTGTTCGTGATGATCTTGCATAAACCTTGTCCTTTGACAACCTTTAAAGGTTAAATCTCAATATCATATTCTTGTATTTTTGCCGGCCAGTTAGCCCATTTTGCTTCTCTCAATTGTTGATTCAAGATCATATTTATTGGTGATGAGGGAACATAAGTTATAACATGGGAGTTTAATATGTACGTCCGAACATCCAACACCGCTTTTACAAGAGCCAAGCCTTTTTTTTCTAGTTATGAGTAACTCAATTCATAGTCATTTAGGGTTTTTCTCATGAAGTTGATTGGGAGTTCTTCACCTTTGGTATTCTTCTGAGTAAGAACAGATGCAGAAATTGTCTCTGTAGCAAATGAATATATGATGAAATCCCTTTGAAAATCTAGACTAATGAGGATTGGAGCCGTGGTGATTTCTCCTTTTATATTATTGAAGGCTTCCTAATTATCTGTTGTCCATTCAAACCTATGCTCCTTTTTCAGCAACAAATTGATCGGATTTACAATATTGGCATAGTCAGGAATGAACCTTCGCACAAAATTGATTTTGTTGAAAAAATGATTGAACTCCTTTCTTGGATGTCGGGGGGTTGAGCTCATTTGTTGCTTTAACTCTTTCCATATCTATATAAATCCCTTCCTTGCACACAATATGACCAAATATCTTGCCTCTATTTACAACGAATAAGAATTTCTTTGGATTTGGAGAGACACCATATAATCTACATCTTTCAAAAAAAATTCTCAAATGATGGATATGATGACTCCTTATTTTTGAATGCACTGTCAAGTCATATTGATAGCCTGCCATAAATTTTCCTATCAACCCACTAAATGCATGATCCATGGCCCTCTGGAATGTGGCTCCAACATTTTTCAAACCAAAGGGAATTTTAGAATATTCATATGTCTCCCAAGGTGTTATGAATGTCATATTTGCTCTGTCTTACTCAGCCACCAAGAATTGGTTATATCTAGAAAAAAACATCCAACGTGGACATGTAGGTTGATCTAGTGACTTGTTGGAGAAGAAACTCCATATTAGGTAGAGGAAACTTGTCCTTTATGCTTTCTTTGTTAAGATCTCTAAAGTCGACACACATCCGGATTTCCTGGGTCTTTTTTCTTACAACCATAGGATTTGAAATCCAGTCAGAATGTCTAATGGGATAAATTATTCTGGCCTTCTTTAATTTCTCCAATTCAATATTTACTAGAGGTTTTAGTTTGGGATTCATCATCCTTATTTTTTTCTTTATAGGCTTTGATTCTTCCCTCAAAGGAATGATGTGTTGAAATAATGTGTTATCGTAACCCTTCAAATTGGCATATATCCATACAAACACATCGATTTATTCTTTAAACAATTCAACATATTGATCAACTTCTTCAGTGGTGCAATCAATTCCCAAGTTGACATATTTTGGGGAACTGTCAGTTCCAATATTGAATTTTCTTGTCTCTTGCCCTTTTTGAATTGAAACTTCTTCAAAAAGATTCTTAGCATGATCATATTTCGTGAAAAGAGACTCATATTGTATACAATCTTTAGGGACAACAGACATGTGATCGTCTTCATCATCATCGTCATCGTTCAAAAAAAATATTTCCAATTGTTCATCATTCTCAAACACCTGTAAATATTCAATATTATCGGGCACATAAGGTCGAAATTATCTTTCTACTTGAAAAGACATTTTGCTTTGGATATCATCTTCCTTTGACAATGATTCCACCAAGGCCAGTGAATCTGACTTATGATTCTTTTCCCTTGGAATGAAATAAATGTTGGAGGAAATAAAATATTCCATCAATTTCTTAACTCTTTTGAAGTATAACTTGAGTCTTTCCTTCTTGATTTTATAATTATGGGTGATTTGATTAATCACCAACTCGGAGTCGCCAGTCACAATTAGATGTTCTATTTTCATTTCTTGTGTAAGGATTGTCCCTTGAATCAAGGCTTCATATTTCGCCTCATTATTAGTGCATGAAAACTATGTTGTATTTTCAATGAGTTATGTCTCATGGATTTCCTTTAAATTTTATGTTTAGTTTTACTAGAACCTTAACTGTTGCAGCAAAGACAGATCACAAGAAGAATAACCATGCACAAGAACACAAGAAGTATCATGGGAAACCCTTCTCAACAAGGGAAGAAAACCCAGCCAATCCTTTTCTATATTCCTCAAGAGAAAGACCTCCCACACCATCACCAAACCTAGGACACAAGAGGGTGTTGTAATTCTCATAATTTCAGACCACAACTTCTGAAATCATGATATGACACAATGATAAGTGTGTTTCCTCAATGGGGATTCACATTTATTTATATAAGACTTGTCACATCAAATTATGTGTCTATTGGCACAATAGGGCTGACCTCAATAACTCAAATTATAATTAATAACTACCATATTAATTATCTTTTACATTAATTATCTTTTATATTAATTATCATTTACATTAATTATATTTTACATTAAGGTGGGGACGACCTGTACCCTTTACATAACAAATAGGTTTACAAGTAAATCTTACTCTTGAACAATATAGCAAGGGATCTCATACACCCACTAGTGCTCATCCACTAGGGGCACATCCATCTGTGCTCAACCATAGGGATGTCCCTCTATCTCACTATGTCTCACAGGAGAACCACACTCACTAGTGCTCAGCCATTAGGATCATGTTCACTTGTGCTCATCCATAGGCACATCCAAATAAATAGATATTCTTTCTCACTGTGTTACACAGGAGGGTCGTCTAGATTTCATCATCTCAAATCTTTCCTCATAGGAGTCTAATACATTGTTTCATTTTTTTCTCAGAACAATGCACCCAGCTTGTGGTATTTCACACGTTCACTTGTGCTCAGCCACAGACACGTCTAACTCAATAGATCTTATTTCTCATTGTGTTACACAGGAGAATCATATGGAGTTCATATCAACTCTTTGTAGGGAGGAGGCTATCACAACATTCCAGTTATGTCTCAAATAGGAACCACACACCCAAATCAAGGGCTCTCTCTGAGGTCTGTGTCCTGGAATATGTCTCACGTAGTTGTAATCATCAACACTCCCTCTCATCTAGGGAGGCATTCTCCACTAGGCCAAGTCTCTCATGGAAGTACTTGAACTTCATCCTAGTTGTAATCATCAACACTCCCTCTTAGTTGGGGAGGTAAATTTCACCAAGCGAGTTTGTCACATACGTACTCAAACTTCATATTGGTAAGTGGTTTGGTGATGATATCTGCAATATTATCATGTGTAGGAAGCTACTACACATGTATTTATTTCCTCTATAACATGTCTCTGATATAATGATATTTTATCTCAATGTCTTTCGATATATCATGAAACACAGGGTTCTCAGAGAGCTTCACACAGATTTGGTTATCACAAGATAATAGAATCCATCTCATGATCAAATAAATATGTCAGAATCCACACTGCATCACAGACTGCCACACTCAATGCTATATACTCTGCTTCTGTGGCACTCAAGGCCACAGAGATTTTCTTTCCTGCTGCACCAGAAAACCAAGGTCAACTCCAAGGTAAAACAACAAACGGATGTGCTCTTCTGGTCCACTATACTCTTTTCTCAATCTGTATCGACATATCCCTGCAAACTCAAGTTCACATTGGAGGCATATCTCAGGCCATATACAATTGTGCCTAGTATATATCTCAATACATGTTTTACTGTTATCCAGTGAGTTTGTCTCGGCTGACTCATGGATTGACTAAGCACATTTGATGCATAGCATATATCAGGTCTGGTGTTAACCAAGTACATTAATGATCCAATCAACTATCGGTACACATGTGGATCAATCTCATCTAAATCATCATTTATTTTTCATCAAATCCATCACCATCGGTGTAGACATGGATTTCCATTCTGTCATACTGAACTTCTTTAATATCCCCACCGTATATTTTCCTTGACTTAGGAAAGGGTCTCATTTGTCCTTTATCATGCTTCTTGTCCCAAGAAGTAGTGCATCGTATCTAGATCCTTCATCTCAAAATTAGAAGTCAAAGCTTACTTGTAACAACACAACTTCTTGAATAAGTCATAAAATCAGTCTCTCGTCACCAACAATGTAATATTATAGTTTTGGATCAGCAACACTCTTGTGGAAACCCAAACTTCATCAAGAATCTATCTATCTGATGTAGTTTCCAACTCATGGATGGTAGTACAGATGGAAGTGCATCGGGCTACTAGATCAATATGTTTCATCATAGTTCACTCCCTTTTCTTGTAAGAATCCTCTGACTACAAATCTCATTTTTTATTTCTCGATACTTCCATCAACTACATGTCTTTCTACCTCTTGCAGAGTTTGTCAAGCCCAGAGAGGCCTTTTATGGCATATTGTAAGGTCCTTGGGAATATCAATTGGAACAATTGGATCAACTGTATCAATGGTTATCGCCCTCTGGACCATTGAAGAGGAAGAAGGTATTGTCTCTCTTTCTCAATTAGTTTGACTCCTTCTGATTCAAGTGACTCCATATGCAGTCTGAAGGATAAGCATATTCCTTTGTTGTTAACCTGCCTAGAATAAGAAAATAAGAAAAAGGAAACAAGACAAGAATATCTCCTAGTGGAGATTCATGACTACATCTCTAAAATCAAAACATTTTAAGGACTGTTGTCACAGCTACAACACCTACTTGTAATGTAGCAACCTTAGAAATGTAGGTTATAGGCATGATAATTAAAACGATCAAACCTAGAGTCTTCACTTACAGTGTGTCAATTCCTTTGAATGCATTAAGATCCCTCTGAATCCATGATTTCCTCAAGGGTTCCTTCCTCCTACAAGTACCCTTATGAAAATGATGCAAATAAAGCATACAAGTGCATACCTGAGAGTTTACACCAATGGAGATTCTTCTTGTTTGTCAATGTCATGATGAGCAATGAAATTCCCCACTTGTTTGTCATAGACTAGAAGACAAATTATGTTGATGTAGTTGGGAAGGCCTTGTTTCTTTGGTCATGTAGCAACTTTCTTCATGCTCAGGATAGACCTCAGACTTGGTCCTTCTATACCTCAGAGACTCCTTCAAATTTGGGATTGGAACTCATCTTGGCTTCTATCAACAACAATATTTTTATAGTGTTATCTATCAAGTAACTATTCAATTTCATCAAAAACAATCATAGTTATTTCTGCAACTTTTGATAACCTTGCTCCTGGTAAAGTAGTTTCCAAGATATTTGGCTGAAAATTGTTGTCAAGCATAACATAAACCTCTTACATGGCCCTTGTTGTTGGAGAGTGCATCTTAGGGTGCACACCTGCTGCAACCTTTTGTTACAGACAACACTGCCATGTATTTTCTTGACACCATACCAGCAGATTTACTTTGTTATTCTGCAAATATTCCTCAGATATAATTATTGATTGCTACAATTATATTTCCACCATTCAAAACTTTGTAGGCATATAGCAGACAATCCTTTGCATCCAATTATCACATCATTACTATTCCAACACTTCACAATCATTAGGAAGGTAGCACATTATGATTTTTCAGCATCAATGCAATAGGACTAAGATTACTTCTCAATGTCAACAAAATTACTAATGACCAGTAACATAACCAGTGTTACAGAACTTATCCTTTTTTTTTACTTTGCTCCTAAATAGTTAAGTTCCTTGATCTCTCGTGTAGTTGAGTCTGTTGTTTTGTTTCCTTTTGGTTGTGGCATCCCTCTCTCAGTAGGCTAAGCCCTTTACTTTGTTGTTGTTACCCTTTTTCAACCTTCAAACTGCTACTAGATGCTTTTATGAGTTACACCGGTGATTTCCAAAGGCCTCCAAGAAAAGAATAGCCCACATAAATATCCCAACATAATATCAATAGTGACAGAGAGTTTTCATGTGTGACAGTGCAAAGGATTCCTCGCAAGTGCTTGGGAGATATTTCAGCTATGTATATTGGTACAGCGAATGAGATGACTCCCACTCCAAAACTAGTCAACAATCTACCCAAATACAAAAACAAAGCATCCTGTAAACATATAATAATAAATCATCCTGTGGTCTAGGGTAGGCTTGCTCCTCAAGCACATAGAATTTGACATAGTGGATGTGCAGTCTAGGGTAGGCTTCGGCCTCCTTGGGACTATCTCACAGACCTCCAAAAACACCCAACCATAGTTTGCAACCTTATTTCCCTAGGCCGAACCTTCTGTAGGTTGCAATTGGCCTCTCCTGGACTGATTTTTCTTTTAACTGGCATGTGGCAGCCCTTTAAGCACTAGTAGAAACCCTTCACACTAGTATAGCCCTGCAGATATTCTCCTTTTCAAAGTGTTGTCCAAAAACAATGAGATGGAAGCTTCACCCGGACCCTCTTTATGTCTGGAGTGAGGTCCTGAAATCTCCACAGAAAATCAAAAGAGTTTGGCCTTATTTTATTATATCAATGGTAAAGGTTTTAGCAACCTTTCTTCAATTGTGCAATGGTCATCTTCGGGACCTGCTCTGATACCATGTTGGATTTTCAATGAGTTATGGCTCATGGATTTACTTTAAATTTTTTGTTTAGTTTTACTTGAACCATAACTATTGTAGAACACCAAGATCACAAGAATAATAACCATGAACAAGAACACAAGACATATCTTGGGAAACCCTTCTCAACAAGGGAATAAAACCCATCCAATCCTTTTCTATATTCCTCAAGAGAAATACGTCCCACACCATCACCAAACCTAGCACACAAGAGGGTGTTGTAATTCTCATAATTTCAGACCACAACTTCTGAAATCATGAGATGACACAATGAT
>SNQJ01S0008983.1:182575-196346 GCA_010110895.2 Picea sitchensis
CAATAGGGCCGACCTCAATAACTCAAAATATAATTAATAATCACCATATTAATTATCTTTTACATTAAGGTGGGGCCAACCTGTACCCTTTACATAAAAAATAGGGTTATAGGTAAGTTTGACTCTTGAACAATATAGCAAGGGATATCATACACCCACTAGTTCTCAGCCACTAGGGGGACATCCATCTATGCTCAACCACAGGGATGTCTCTCTATCTCACTACGTCTCACAGGAGAAGCACACTCACTAGTGTTGAGCCACTAGGATCACGTTCACCTGTGCTCATCCACAGGCATGTCCAACGCAAAAGATCTCAACTCCCTACTTAGAGGAGGCTAATACATCGTTTCATTTTTGTCTCAAAACAATGCACCTAGCTCATGGGATTTCACATGTTCACATGTTCTCAGCCACATGCACATCCAACTCTGTAGATCTTCTTTCTCACTGCGTTACACAGGAGAATCATCTGGAGTTCATCTCAACTCTTTGTAGGAAGGAGGCCAACATAACATTCCAATTTTGTCTCAGATAGGAACCACACACCCAACTCAGGGGCTCTCTCTCAGGTGTGTGTCCTGGAGGATGTCTCATGCAACTATAATCATCAACAAACTCTGGTATAATAGCATGTGGATGCATGATCTTATTTGGACTTACCAGGCCAATTCCAACTCCACTCCGGAGTTTGAACAAACTCCATCGAATGACATTCTCCGATAGCCTTCGAACAGACATCCTTGATTCTCCATGTCTTACACTTTCTCTAGGATTTCACTATGTTCCATTTCCAGGATAGCATATTTTCCAATCCCGGCATCTATATAATCTTCCATTAATTCATTATCCTTCTTCTTGAGAGAGAAGGGTTTTCAGGGTTCATGGGGGACTTTAATATTTTTTCCTTCCTTTCTTGGAAACATCATGCAACTTCCATCATTCATGATATATCCCCTGATCATGGACGTCCAATATCTTCCCAGCACAACTTCATATGCCAAAGGAAGGTATACCACAATAACATTGAAAATTGTAATGATATCGGGGTCTACCGTGATCTAAGCATACAAGTCCTTGATTTCTCAATAATATGACACCTTTATAGAATCAATTGCATATATACTTTCACCAGTTTCGTAATACTTGGTGCAACTCATTCCCAATTCCTCCATGACCGTCAGTGGCATGATATTATTTGGCTCGTCTGTTTCAACTAAACAACTATGTAGTGCAACATCATGATTTTCAATTGAAATGTAAAAGGGAGGAAGTTTACCTCTCATCTTGGTTGTAAATAACAACTTCTTCTCTTTCAGATGGATCGTCTAACAATTTCAAAATGTTTTCCCTTTGTTGGGGAATCTTCACCACTTCTGTAAAAGGTAGGATTATCCTTAATTTACTCAAATCCTCTACGACATTATATGTCATTTGAGTGGAGTTTGATGTAATGTGTTTCCTTTTACTTCCAACGCTATGCTTCACTTTCTTATTTTCTCTTTTCTCATTTGTTTTTTCTTTTTCTTTTTCTTTTTGGTTCTCCTTATAAGGATCACCTTTATTTTTGGGTCTATTTACAAATCCTCTTGTCTAGTAAACTTTTTCTTGCGAGTTGGGATCGTTTTCACCCTCTTCAAATATATACATGGATGTCTCACATCCGTCCATCTGTACATTTTCATAGCTTTCATCAGTTGAGTAATAATTCTCTTGTTCAATTATTTGCTCATCATACACATCATCCAGAACAATTGCTTTGGGAGTAGGATTTCTATGAACCCTAGGTCTTTGCAGATTATCCATGTTTTCAAACCTCTCTCTGTTTTCTTGGGGAGGATTCCTTCTTTGCTCTGGGACTAACATTCTTGGATTTTCTACATAATATACTCCCCTTCTTTAAACTGGTTATCTCGTTCTACATTTGCTTGATAGTTTTATTAATCTGTGTAATTTAAATTATTTTCTTAGTTTTTTGTGTCGCCATAGGGTCTACCTTTACATATGATATGGTTCCCTTGAAAACTCCTCCTCGTATTGTTTGGTTTTGAGCCGATCTTGGCTTGAATTCTCGTTATTTATTGAACTGTAGGCTCCTTGGTTGTCAATACTTAATCCTCCCAGCTGCCTTTGTAATTTTTCAAGTGTCATGTCGGGGTCGACACCCATTTTAATCATAATTTCTTCCATCTTCGTGGATTTAGTCATTTCCTCCTCCAAGGTATCCATTTGAGAAGTTATGATAGCATAATTCACATTTGGAGGCATTGCATTCTTATAACAATCGAGAATGACAGGGTCATTCAGTATTTTATCTTCTGGAATCTTACTGAAGGTTGTATTTAACCTGAGATTAAAATCTTCTATTCTTTCATTCTTCCTCAAACCAATCAAGGTGAAATCGGTGAGAAGGGTATGATAAGCAATTGGAGGGGCGAACATAGTCAGGAACATAACTTTGAGGTCATTAAATGAGCAAATTGATCTACTAGGTAATGTTGTATAACATTTACATGATCTTCCTGATAAGGTTTGCATAATCAACCTTACCATGACATCGTCATACTCAACACGGTGAAAATAACAAACACCAAGAAATAAGTGCAGATGCCTCTTTACATCGATTGCTCTATCTATAGAAAATTCCTTCAGGGTTCCCTTAGGGAGAAGAGGGAGATCATGTTGCTCCCCTATAAGATTTAGAGGGGAATCTCTTATCCTCTTTCAATTTTCAAATCATGAGTTTCATTGATTTCTTGCAGCATCTCTTCCACCTCCTTGTCTCTCCTCATGATGCTCATCTCGGGGTTGTTCATTTCTTTTTTCCATATCCGGAGAGATTCCATGGATATGATTTTATCTTATAATAATAAAGAGTTGCTTGCTTTTATTTCCGGTAATGGATCCCTTGTATTCATCCAAGTTCAATATCAACTATGTCCTTGTGCTACTCTAGTTAGCCTTTGATTTCTTTGGTCTTATCGCTCGTCTCTCCTCTATCTTCAGAAAAATTCTCTTTCTTCTTCTTGGACTAATATCTTCCATGACCTTTCTAATTCTTCTCGGGTCTCGGCTGTTGTTATTACCATATTGTATAATTGATTTAAGATGCTTTGTTGATTGTTCAATCCAATTTCTAAGCAGGGTTGATCAGCCTGGGGAAAATTCATATATATTTTTCAAAAAAAACCTAAACCAGGTTCCAAATTTCAGTTCCTCCCCAGTATGGTCGCCAAAAAAGTTGACGCTTGAATATTTCGGGACCAAAACGACAACCTCACGAGGATATAAATCCTCCTGTGTTTTTATAGAGGTGGTAGTCCTCCTTAATTTAAGATTTTCTTAGGATTCTAAATATTCATAATATGGGACTTTGCACAAGTCTGTCATGGTGATCAAGGAAATAAAAGATTGCAAGAAATATAAAAGGAAAGTGTTTTTTGTTTTCTTTTTAAAGAAAGTTCCTAAGAAAGGACCAGGAATCACACACTTCACACATTTAAAGAAAATAAGAAAAATTTCCTTACATCCATCATAGTTTAAGATAAATATTTATGATCACATAAAATAAAAATAAGATGATTTGCATGCATAAGAGAAATTTAACAGAGTGGACACATGGGTAGCTCAAACAAATATACTGATAGATCAACCTCAAATACTTATATTCTGAAAACAGGGTTACAAAGCACAGTTGAGATTGTTCCCAAAGTCACTCTCTTGAAATTTCTAAAAAATATTTATTTTGTTACATATTCTTTCAAATTTAAAATGTGTTTGTCTTAAACACTGGGATTGGCGTTCTCGCGGACCATAAAGAAAATAAATACAAGAAATAATCTCTTAGAAGGAAGACATTGGACAATAGAAAAATAACAAGACCTGGTAAGAAGAAAAAAGGAGTATTATTGGTCTTCGGTTAAACCTTTCTAGTTAAAGAGGTGGAATAACAGGATGAAGGACTTGATAAATAAAAAGAAGGATGTGATCAACATAAACTTACTATGATGGTATCCCCTATTTTCACTTTCTTGGTAATGTCCTTTTATCATTCTCATCAACGGTTACAAGAACCGTCTCAATTGTTTCTTTCCCCTCATTGGTCAGTTTATTGATAGCTTTCTTGAACCATTCTTCAATATAACTTTTCATTGGTGCCACGTTGATATCATGTCAGATTTTGATGTTGAAAATCTCTCCCTCCAAGTTCCTCGGATCAATGGAAATGTCATGTAATGCTTCTTCAATGTCTTGATTTTTCATGGAGTAGTCCACTAGCCAATTATCTATGTCATCCTCAACATATTCAAGAATACCATAGAAGTTTTCAAATGACAACCTTGTTGGAAGATTGATTGTTGTCATTGATGTCAACCCTAGTCATGGGTTTTGGACCACAAGATTGATAAAGGTATTTGGACATGAAGGAAAATGCACATGCATATACAACACCCATGTACACTTCTCCAACACCATGAATGGTTAGTATACATCATGTTGTTTCAGTGGTGTCTTGGCACATCACATGTATCCTCATGGTTGAGGAGAATAGAATTTTGAGAGAATGATAAAGTGAATTGAAAAGGAAGTACATGTGTAGTACTGAAGAAAATAATTACAATAAGAAAGTGTCAGGTCAGCCCTAATGTTAAAAAGGAAATGACATAAATGGGTATAAATAAATATCTAAATTATACATCATTTGATACAAGTCGAATTCAAGAGGAAGAAGAAGTAAAGAGGCCGGATTTCAATAGAGGATGATTTTTTAGTGATGTGTACTGGTATCATTATTTTCATATCCATCTTACCATTTTGCTACTGGGTTTTTTCTAAGAGCAGTTCAGATTGTTGAAATCTTCTCATTGAGACAAACATCAGTACCTCTGTTAAAAAGTGCAGCTCTTGATTCTCTATAATCATGGATATACACTCTATGGAAAATAAGGCTTTTTCCTAGTCCATAAGCTAGTCTCAAACATGTTCTCCTGACAAAACAGTCAAAACTTATTCATACAGAATCCAAGTTAAGTGGGACCACTTCCATTGGAAAAATTAAGGAATTTAGTTTCTTGTGCGTGAGTTTCAAAATCATATATATTAAGCCATTTGGAACTCATAAGGCATGTTGTGCAAGTTGGGTCTTATGAACAGAACAGGTGGAGACAAAGATCTGACTATTCCTAACCTAACTTTTGGGAGACTAGGTAATTGAGTCTGGGGTTTCAAGAATAAACATTAACAGCTCCTCTGGGATCAGTGCTCCAAGAAATTTAATAATTATAAAGTGAAAGAAGTGTCTGGAAGCATTATCGGGTTCTATATGATGATTGGTTGATGTTGATGATTTAATGTAAAGTTTTGTTATATCTCATATATTCTTGGTTGTAAGGAAGGGGAAAGGATGGTGATTTGAAATATCTCTTGATATTGGAGGATTGTATCTTATAACAGTTTATCCCTCCTTTTCTTTACATTTGAGTTGTAGCTACTGTACAGTCATGCTTCCCTTGGGCAAAACTAATTCTTCTCTATATTGTGCATGGTGTGTGTGGTGTGGCTGCCACTATTCATTCCTTTGTTCCATTGGATATAATTGAATTGGTTAAGTATAAGTTGAAAAATGTTTAAGGTGGCCAAATCTTGATTCCACCCTCCTAGAGTGTCAACAATTGGTATCCAGGCTTGGAGTTACCTAATACAATTATATACTGGAAGGAGAAAGATCCTATCTGAAATGCAGGCTTTTAATTCCAAATAGGATTCCTGCATTTCAGTAGGAAGCAATTTTGAATACTGGAAAAAACTCAGGAATGGGCACCTTGAAAGCTCTTGGGGTAAAATGTTTGGATCAAGTTCTTCAGGATACATTGCTTTAAAGAAACCAAAGACAGAAGCTCAGAAGGAAGCAAAGGAACAACAAACTGGCAAATGGGCCTGTCTGGATTAGTTGACCACAGATTTAGTGAAATCCAAAGGGTGGGATCATGTGCATCAGAAAAATATCTGTGGATAAAGCTTCAAAGAACTTTATGCAAGAGGAAGAAGCGGAAGAAGAAGAAAATTTGAGAAGAAAATTACAGCATCTTAGATTTCAAAGAAGAACATAGAAGGTCAGTTCTTTTTAGCTGGTGTATTTGAAGGAGTAAGGTGCATTGGGAATTTGAATAATATCATCCAAGAGATTGAAAGAGTATTGCTTGAAAGAAGAAAGTCCAGCAGAAGGAAAAATCATGAAAAAACATAATGGGCAAGAGGTAATCTTAAAAGAACAACATCGTTGAGAGACCAGAAATAGCCAAATCAAGACTACATAAAGAAGACTAAAATGAATTGGTTGGTTAGTGAGAAAAGACAGTTAACAGCTTAAAGAAACAATTAGAATACTTTCAGAAATTGAGAGAATAAACCATTTCCTTGAAAACTCTACTTAGAGAAGCAGAAAGAATATGTGAAGTAAAGAAGGTCCAAATGATAGAGAAAGAAGAAGATTGCGAGAAAATTGAACAGGGTTCTCTGACTATGGAACTTAAGGAAACTCTCGTGCCAAAGACAACACATCCTTGGATGCATGGTTGAGAACTTCATACAAGAGATGCAAATACCATAAAGGTTGAAAGAAAGGAGCTACCTGGAGACAGGTTAGTGAAGGTTGAGATGCTAGAAAGAAAGAATGATTACAAAGAGATGAATATCCGAGCAAACCTCCTACCTTGGAAATCAAAGAAGCTCCAATGGAATTAATAGAGAACTACAAAGAATGAATTAAGACTAAGATGGACTACATCACAAAACCCCACTTGCTCCAGAACATCAAAATTTTCTTGGTCATTGTTATACCTACAAAAATTTTGGACATGCCCAGACTAGATAGGATCAAATAAGAAAGGAACAAAATACTTAAAAACATGAATGTTCAAAAGCGAAGATATGGAAATACATAAATCATGGATTTGTCAACAGAAGTTATGAAGACTATTTTCCCGTTGATGGACAAAATATTGTATACTACAAATGCAGTTATCTTGGTCTAACTTGATTGGAATATATGGGCCGAGAGATGTACCTATGCAACCAGTATGGAGAAGGAAGAGAGATTCAAACAATGAATATTTGAATAGCATTGACCGCTGAAAAATAAGAAAGATGGAATGGTACATAGAATGGTGGATGTTCTTCTGCACATGGTGAGGGATCAGGCAAATTCATAAACGAAAGGGTGGCAATGTTGCACTTGGAGATGACTCATCTACCAAAAATACTTGGAGAAGGTGTAATGAATATTGGAAAAAATGTAAAAAGCAAGAATGTTCTATTAGTTGGGAGCTTGAGATGTAATCTACTCAGTGTTAGAAGTGGAAATGTGGCAATTAAAGGATACACCTCTGCATTTGAAATTCCAGTACAAAATCAGGAAAATAACTTGGAAGATTAGTTTGCAAGCACAACAAAGAGAATGAAACAACATATCATCCTAAGCATGGAAGGAAGAGATGAATACAGAAGCCACTGGGATTCTAGGAAGAAAAACGTCCCAAAGATAAAATAGGAATGAAGTATTATTGAGTGCCCACATGTTTAGGGCATGACAAAGAAGGTTCACATTTCCATTAAACTAGGAGACCATACCTTTATTGATGCTCAAAGGGGAAATGGGATGTGATGATAGAAGCACGGTGTTTCTCTGGCTGTGCAAAGGGAGGTGGCAGGGTGGTATTCACAGTGATGTCAACCCTGATCATGGGTTTTGGACCAAGAGTTGATAAAGTATTTGGACATGAAGGAAAATACACATGCATACAAAACACCCATGGCTAAGATAGCCATACATCATTTTAAGACTTTCCGGTGGTATGGCACATCCATGGATCCTCATGGTTGAGGAAAAAAAAAAAATTAAAAAAAAAAAAAGTGAATTGAAAAAGGAAGTACATGCTTATTACGAAAATAACAAAATAATTACAAAATATAAGAAAGTGTCAGGTCAGCCCTAATGTTAAAAGGAAGTAGCTTATAAATGGTATAAAATAAATATCATTATACATTCATTTGATACAATTCAATTTCAGGGGAGAAAGTAAAGAAGGTCAGATTTAAAGGAGGATGAAGTCTTTTGGTGATGTATGTTCTAAGGTATTATTTTTGAATCATCTTACATTTTTGCTATATTTATAGAATCATTCAGATGGTGAAATCTCTATGGTATTGAGAATACATATCAAGGCACCTCTGGTAAAATTTAAACTCTTGGATTACTATAATTTTGGGAGTTACATTCATGGAATATAGGGTTTGTGACAGGTCCTGCGGCAGAATTAATGGTGGGTGTGCAGGTAAAACAGTCATACCTCTTTCATACAGACTCCAAATGCAGTGGGACCACTTCCATTGAAATATTACGGACTTTAGTTTTTTATTGGTAGCAGGTTCAAAATCTGACATTAAATATTGAGCGCAGGGCATGCTGCACAAGTCGGGTCTTATGAACAGAACAGAATTGAATAGAGATCTCTATTCAGCCTATAACCTCTTTTGGGGAGGACTGAAGGAGTGAAAATTAGAGGAGTTTCAAGAATACATTTAATTAACATTATCTACAATATAAATTACTCCAAATTGAATAATTTGAAGTAGAGTCTCGAACTTGATATGAGGTTTCTATGCTTAAGTGATTGGTTGATGGTGATGATTTAATGTAAGTTTAGTATCTCATATATTCTTGGAGGTGGAAGGAAGGGGCAAGGATAGAGTTCAAATATCTCTTGATATTGAAGTTGTATCTTCCTCTTGGAGGTTTATCCTCCTTGCCCCCACATTTGGGCTATGTACAACTTTGGAAGTGATAAAATTACTTCCCTTGAACACTTCTGGTATTTCTCATGCCAAATTGGCTACATGGTGTATTGTGGTGTACTTATTACTGTTCACCCCTCTCTCAGTATCCTTGAAACTTCATACAAATCTCCATGCCATTCTCAAGCAGTTGTTTTTGTTCTAAACAACAGTTGAGGATTAATTCAGGATAAGTCACCTCCATGAACTTTGTTGGTAGCCGGATAGGTCCACCTCAAATGACACTTTTAGGAATAATTATTCCCTCATGATAATATGGCTTTCAGTTGCAGCTTGAACAATGTGTTTTTTATATTTTGTTTCTATCACGTGTTCAACTGTTTTATCTGGATTGGGGAGGGTATATCCTCCTCTCTTATCCTTAATTATGTCATATTGGAAACTTTGATTCAAAATGGTACCACAACCTCCAAGGTAAAAATCTTCTTCATTATTTAGGTTGACCTATAAATACTCATGGAGGGCATGCACCCTCAAGCCAAAATAAACAATATTTTTCAAATCTCTCAAGCATCAGCAGTCAACATCATTCTTTTTTCTTAATGTTTTTCTCCATAGCTCCCAGTTGATGTAAAGTAGGCTCAGGGGATCACTGTGAACTGAGTGGGTGTGGTGGGTCCAACGATTGTCAAAAGACTGGAAAGAAGTGGAAGATACATTAAGATTCCCTCCAGTTCCTTAATCCTTTGCTTCAATTTCATGTTTTCCGCTTCAAGACCACCGAAGGAGTCATCCAGAGCATCCATTGGTTGCTTTGTGAATTGTAGAAATATGGGAAGGTCGTATATCTCTTAGGTCAACCTTTGAGCGAGATTTCCCTTTCTTATTCTTGACATCACTTCTTTCGATAATCAATTTCTTAGATTCGTTGTCAAAAACAGTGCTTTGGAAAGAGAATGACTCTTATTCATTGAAAGTCTCATTCTCAATAATTTCCAATGGCGAATTTTGGTGGGTCGTGCTTGCGGGTTGATTAATGTTGGGAAACATTTTCTTTATGTTTTCTTTGAGTTCCATATCTTCGAGGGAGAATCTACTGATAGTCCTCTATGTGTTGGTCTTCTTCCTCTTGCACTATGTTTTTCCTCTTTTTCCTCAGTGGAAGTTTGTGTATTTCTTAGATTCGTTATCAAATACAACGCTAGAGAACGCAAATGACTCTTCTTCCTTGAAAGTCTCATTCTCAATAATTTCCAATGACGGATTTTGGTGGGTCGTGCTTGCGGGTTGATTAATGTTGGGAAACATTTTCTTTATGTTTTCTTTGAGTTGCATATCTTCGAGGGAGAATCTACTGATATCACTCTCTATGTGTTGGTCTTCTTCCTCCTGCACTACGTTTTTCCTCTTTTTCCTCAGAGGAAGTTTGTGTGAGCTTTCAATTTTTCCCAGAGGGAGATTCTTTTCTCCTCCTCCACATGAACTATTGTTGATCACTTTTATAGATGGGTTGGCCATTAGAGCACCGATATGAGATGTTTTGGTCTTAGGAGTAACAGTTGGGGACTGGGCACTCTTCTCCCTGGGACCCTTTCCTTTCTGGTACTGAGTATCGTTTTTAAGTCGCCAACATTGTGAGTAGGAGTGCCTAAGTTATTATCTTCTTCTTCTCCTAGAAAAGTATGGATAAATGAATTGTTGAATCTCACTGCTAGCATATGTTCCACAAAAATTCTCTTAGGGTCAAACCCTTTTATCTTTTTATCATACTTGAGATTGAGATTGTGGAAGTGGTTTGTAAATTCATGTATTTTGTTCATATTTCTAAATAGAAAGTCCCCAATTTTCCAACGCAAGGGTATGAATTGATTATTTCATTTCTCATGAAAAAAGTGCAGCCAGAAATTATATTTCCTTGCAACTTCTGTAATAAACATTCTATTAGATATATGGCATGGAAGAAAGGATGGATTTTTCTTAGAACCAAAAATCCTGATAACATTGTAATTCTCCATTTTCTCCAACGTCCCCTTTTTATCCAGGAATTTACTCGCCTGGTCAGATATTTTGGAGCTATCTTTTCTGAACAACAATCCTTTAAAAACTGAGACAAAATCATTGAAAACTTCATAGAAATGCAAAGAATCTTTGTGTCTCTACAACGCTTGGTACCAAAAGGTAACTAGGTCAAATTCACAATTCACCTTCATCCAGATAGACAATTTAGGAAATTGACAGCAATATGCTATCGCAAACACCAAATAAGAAGCCATAAAGAATTTCTTATCTTTTTTATACTATGACAATTGGGAAGTGATTTCAATGGAAATCAATTTTCCCCAATTGAAAATGGATTTCTCCTTGACAGTAAAATATAAGATATAAAGAATCATACGGGAAATTATGACGGTATTTTCTTCGCCTATCACTCTAGTGAATAACCAAGCAATTTCCTGAAAGGGGTTTTTGAATGAGTTGAACTGCAACCCTATAATATCTTCATGGATGGTCGTGAGATTCTCCAAGAACTTGGGAAAGAGGTCTAGATCGTTCTCGTGCTTTTTTAGGAAATCCCTGCAATCCTCTCCTTTGAAAGTATGTGTTGGCTTGGGGATCTACAACATTTTACAGAACACTTGAGGCAAAAGAGAGACGGGAGAATGTCCTTGAAGTTTAATAATCAGTTGACTTAGTATATATTTATCAGTGCACCATGAGACCAGTTCCTTGCAATCGAAAACCTCAGGAACACAGCCTACATGAGAAATTTTGGATGTCCAGATCACTTCTTTCTGAGCAAAAGGGGATGAATAATAAGAATACACTCTAGAACACTAAAATTTTTGGTCCTCACGTCCAAAAAATTTCAAAGTATCTCCATAGAACTGTTGTCGAGCTACTACTTCCATAAGTTGACAAGAGTGTTCTTTTAATCCAGTTAATATTTGAAATGAGCGCTTGAGAGAGATAATATAATCTTCCACAAATCATTCTTTAATGTATTTTAATGAGAAATCTCCTCGAGCCCTTCGCTTATCAATGAAGATATTTACGGAGCCTGCATGATGAGTTATTATCATTAAACCATACTAAATGCATATTGGTAAAAGAGTGAAGGTGGCAGGGATGGACAAGAGTAATTAGGATTTGGGAACTTTTGTGAACCTGCCAACTTGAGGACCCACGAACCCGCGGTTGCGAATGATAGAAAATTGGCTAAGTGTTAGGAGTATTCGGTCGGACTTGGATAAAAGATAAATTAAAAACATGGAGCTCGGTACTCGCGATAAGTCCGATGGTCATAATGTATATCGTGGTTCTTCGGGCGCAAAATGGATATTGTGGAACTTGGAATGTGGTAGCTTGAACACGCAAACCCACAACTGTAAAAAAGGTTAAGTATAGGAAAATACGATAGTCAGTCGAACTCATGATATGGGTGTATGGATGGATATGAGGATCTGTGATTCCTCCAACCCATGAACCCGTCGTTTTTGAAAAATGACTAGGTATAGTAACTAGAAAGGGAAAATAGAAGGGAGAAAATAAAAGGGGAATACAGGTAAGTATAGAAGAGGGAAAAGAAATGGACAAAAGAAGTTGGAAAAATAGAAAAGAGGAGGGAAATTTTGGAAGCGGAAATTGATCTCAACATGTACCTACACTCAATAAAATGAGAACATAAGTTAGCGAGCTAAATATTTTGGAAGAGATGACGATTGTTTACTTGGAAGTCATGAAATGTGAATTCCATTCAACAAGCGTAGTTTAATTAGAATGTAAGGACTTTTGAGATTGATGTCATGTTATTTTATGTCGTCGCTCATGATTTTAATTTCCCATTATTTCTCATAGAGAGATTTTCTCTAGATTTAGATGCTATGTTTGAGGATTCTTTAGAGATGTGAAACTAGATTTGCACAAAGATATTTCTTCATGGTAATGAATTCACATTTGGGAATATTTATCTCGAGTCAAGAGTAATTGCAAATACTTTCACATTTATTATTTTGCAATGAAGATATTTCTTGGTAAGACAAATGAGCTTACATAGGTGTAATGATCCCAAGCCAAACTTTGGCATGGAATCACTAACTACCACTGGATTGTGAACGTGACGGTGTTTATTGAGCTATTAAGTGCATACCAGATTCATTCAATACATGAATATCATCATACATTCAAGATATAGAATCCAAGCAAAGATCTGACCCTTTTATTATAAGTAATGTAGGATCAATACAATAGATGGCCGATCTGGCATAGGCCTCAGACGGCCATACAAACAATAGATATGAGCTGCTACAAAATGCTCCCATCAATACAAAGAAGACTCTAAAGGATGAATAAGTAATGAATACCAGTATCAAGTAGATCTGAATGTCGAACCCTTCAACCAGAGAGTTCCACGCTCCAAGTGGAGACAGAAGCCCTCAATAATTCGTCCCTGATGGAAGAATGCTCCAAACGAGCCCAAACTCGGTCAAGTAATAGATCAAGGCAGTGGGATCCTCCTCCTGAAGTTTCAAGCCCAACGTACAAGGAAAACCTCTCCAAGTACGAAATCTTCTAAGACAATTGCGCCCTCCTGAATAGCTAAATCGAACCTTCCTCAATGGTATGGTGTGCCCTTGCTAGAAATTCCCCAATAATATGGTCCTGTTGTCTGTTGGGGCTCTAGAACGAGATATGATGAGAATAGAATGGTGTGGAGGAATATTTCATCCCTGAGACCAAGCTGTGGAACAAGGTGAGTGGATATTTCACCACTAAGTTGCTCACAAGGGTTTGTACAGCAAACCCCCAAATTGAATGCTCAAGAGCACTAACAAGAAATATACCAAAAATCAGCATGAATGATAGGTGCGCCCTAGCCTCTTACTTATACTTTTTCCTTCTACTTCTTTGTTGAGTTAGGTTACCCCCATGGTTAATTTCTATTCTTTTGTTGAGTTATCTTTTACTCCCTTTATCCTTT
>SNQJ01S0008983.1:196356-206759 GCA_010110895.2 Picea sitchensis
ATAGTTTTATGTTTTATTTTGTATGTTATGTTTTTTTTATTGTTTTTTTGTTTTCTATTTTTAATATAATTAATATATATAATATAATATATATATATATAACCTTAATATATATAATTAATATTAAACCTTGTCAAAACTAGTATAGACAAGGGGAATCTGATTGTTTAATTAAAACAAAGCATTGTGATGGTCCCTGTAGATGCAGACGCAATGTGATTTATACCTAGTGCTCTGCATGTGAAAGTCAATAAATTCAACCAAGCGCGGCTAAACAAAGGGAGTAACTATGACTCTCTTAAGGTATCCAGATGCCTCGTTGTCTTATTAGTGACATGCATGAATGGATTAACAAGGTTCCCACTGTCCCTAGCTACTATCTATAGAAACCACAACCAACGGATATTATCCCAAAAAACTAACCCCTATAAATCATAATGCCTAATCCTTGTCAACCCTAATCCTTATAACCCTTAACTCGTAGTTCTTACAATCCTTAAAACTGGACACTATAACATATAACATCATATTTTTTATCCTTATAATCCCTTGAACTTTACCCTATTACCCTTCATCAATAACCCGACTAAACTTGTAATCTTAATGGCACATAAACGCTATCCCGTAACTCCTAAGAATGTATCAACCTTAATTCCTACGACCCTTAGCTATCCCCTATGACCCTTAACCACAATCCCTTGTAACTCATAACCCATTTAACCATTAACACCAAAAATAATGATATAACACCTATCCCTTAACCTTTATAATATTAGACAACTAACCACAATAAACATTATTATTCTAACCTCTAACCTTTATAATTCTAACACCTAAACTCTAACACATACATCTCCTAACCCTTACTTTAAATAACACCTATAACTCCTAATTTTTATAACCCCTGTGAATTTTCACTCTATAATAACCATTATCCACAATGAGTACCCCTAACCCTATGACTCATATAACCTTAAACCGTTAAGGAATTTTAAATGACATAATTAACCTATAACACATATGAACTTTTTAAAAACTAGCCCTTAGAACCTCTATCAAATCTAATTATATAACATCTATAAATCCTCATACTTATAATACCTAATTCTTTGAACATCTAACATTTATGATTCCTAATCCCTAGCCTTATAACCCTAAGACTCTTAAATCCTTGAAGATTATATCCCCTAATTCCTATAACCCCAAACCCCTAAAAACACTAACCCGATACATTATAATCTTTTACCACTATAACCATTATAACCATGCTTAATGTTTAACCTTTATCCACTATAACCCCCAATCCCAAAACCCCTCAACCTTATCACCATTGATCCTTATAACATAGAATGCATGCCATGTAACCCACATATAACCCATATTATTGCAATCTTGTAGTCCATATAAACCCAAAAAACTAACCCCTTAAACCCCCAATTGCTAACATGTATCAACGCCTAACTCTTACAAGTACTCTTAACCCCTAACCCTTATCAACACCAATACATGTAACATTTAACCTAAATCTCTTATAACCCTTAAACCCAAATCCTATAACATACAACACCAAATGAGGAACCCTCATAACCTTCTTAAACCTAACCCTATTACCCTTAATCAATAACTCATCTAAATCCTTAAGTGAAATAACACTTAAACCCTATCTCATAACTCCTAATTCCTCGAATCCCCTTATAACCCCCAAAACATAACCTTTATCTCAAAATTTATGATAATACTTGAACCATATAACACCTCAACCATAACCTACATAATGTGTATAAAATTTATCTTCAATATAAACCCTATCTCATAACTCCTAATTCCTCCAAACATTAATGTTTATCAACCCTACTAATCCCTTATAACCCTTAAAACATATAACATTTATCTAAAAAATCATGATAATCCTTCAAACATATAACCCCTAAACCCTAGCCTACATAACTTGTACAATGTTTATCTTCAATTTAAACCCTATAATTGATATGCCTACCCTAAAAACCCTAAAAACTAACCTTAACCCCTAACTTCTAACCACTACACCATATAAAACTCTTATGCAACCTCACAATTATAACATATTTCCCTTGTAATACTTAAGTCTTATCACCCCCACCAATCTTGACCCCTATAGCCATACACACCTACTCTCTAACCCTTCCTAAGGCATAACCCTTGTAACCTCAATAAGAGTTATGTGTAAACACTTGTAATCCCTTACCCCTAACTATTATAACCCATGATTTACAAAACACCTATAAGTCCTAACCATTATAGACCCTATCATCATTAACCCCATAATCATTATCCCCAATGATCCTACGACTCTAGCTACAACCCTTACTAACATAAATCTAAATTTTATAACCATTTACCCCTATAAACCATCCATTAATTGTGTAACCCATAAGCCTCACAACATATAACCTAATTACCTCTAAACCCTATAACCCCTATCAATATTATTAACCCATAATTTGAATAGCCCTATAATTTGAATAAATTATCCAATATAATATGTAATCTCAAACAATAAACCCTTAACCACTATAGATCCTAACACGTAACCCTTATAACCTCTATAATATTAACCATTTCAATCCTTTACCCCTATTAGTTATCACCCCTTACCTACCAAAAATATCAATCAATTTGCAACCACTAACTTGTAAACCTTGTAGCCCATTTCTTATATAACCCATAACCTCTATAATGAGCAACCACTATGACAATTAACCATGAACACTTACAACCATTAACCCATATAACCTCTAACACATACAACCCTTAACATTATTAATCCTTGTGACTTATAACCCTCAACTTGTATAACAAATAAAACTATGTCTAATCATTTAGCCCCTAGGATCATGTTGATGGGTCCTAAATCCCTTTAACTCAACAACAGGAACCAAACCCAACACCAAAGCCCAAATAGACTCTGCAGCATTTAATGGTGGAATGGTTCTCCAGATTTTGCAATCCGGCCAAAATAATCTATGGGCTTTACGTTTTTCTTGTGAAGGATTTCTCCTTCGGTTCAGACATTCTCTTTTTTTGTATTTTCTCTTAGGTAGGACTGATATAAGATGGGGCCGGTATAAACCAACCAGGAAACACAAATGGGAACAAACTTAACTACTCGAGAAGAGGCTAAGCTTGGGATAACCCTTACACCCTAGCATGCAGACAGTGATCATCTACCACAGGCCTAGTTCTAATACGTTAACCGTGCGAGTATTCCAATTATTGATTGAGATACAATTTATCAGAAGAAAAACATGCATGTGATAAACAATGGCAAGTAAAATAATTCACTCAACTCTAATCATTAATCACATAATAACACAAAGACTTATTTTCATCATTAAAGACAAGAACTATAAAACATTGCATTGTATAACTTATCAACAGATTTAATAGCTCTTACTCGTTACTACATCCATTCATGAGACAAAATAAGGAATAATTCTTCTCCACATCCAATCATACAGGCATTTGATGAAAAAACAACTTTGTCTCTGGTCCCAAAAGGACTTCTCAATTAAAGGCAGCTCCGAAATAGTTCTTAACAAAACCAAAAATGAGAGTTTCTTGCAACAACCATCGACCCTTAACTAATCGGTTGATGCTATTATTTATAACATAAAAATAACAACTAAAGTGCAGATAAGCAAAACAAAATTCGCCACATGGAATTCTCTCCTATGATTTCTTCTATGAGTCATCTCAAGATATCACTTAAGAGGGTGACTCTTCTTGTACTCTGAGCACTTGATGAATATATCCTCGCAAGTGTTGGCGTATGGGAATCTATGTTGTTCCATCGGGGCCGACTGAATCTCTCTTATCTCTACCGCATGTGACCAATACTTGAATATACTGGTACTTAAATGTTGCAGCATAGCACGTTCTTTGATCGGGTGTTCCATAAACTATCGCACTTGACATGGCTTTGTGTCTGTCACCTTTTCCATTTCTTTGGCCCATGATGAATCTTTCTCGATGTGTGATCTAACTATGTCGCGCAAGTCGACAAAGTCATCAGGTGTGCCAAACTCAAGGAGTTTGATGTCTTTCATCACCTGATTTATTTTGATCTATTTTTTTTCGCACTGGTCCATTTTTTTTGGACTTCTCAATGGGGTTCCCGGGACATCTTGACCCAATACTCAGTCGATTTCCTTATGCGGTCATTTTTTCTTTAAATTACCACCCGAATGTCGTGCTCTTCGGTGTCTCAACCCTTCTTCACCACGTTGATATATTTGAACCTTTCCATGGCCTGTTGTGCTTTCTCATACCACCTCTCCATATCTTTTCACATCACAAGTTCCATGAGGGTGTCTTCCTAAAGCTCGTCTATCCTTGTAGTGAATATGTGTCATTCATTAATAAACTTGTTGTAGGCCTCCTTGAATTCGTTCCTTAGGTACACCGCGACCTGTGTGGTGTCCTGGTAATATTTCACCAAGTGGTGCAAATGTTTCAATTCCTTTAGAGCAGCAACCATCTCTTCTTCATCTCTTTTAGCCATGTCTAGGGTGGCATCTGTGATCTCCATCCCTATGTCGATGAGTTCGGAAGTCTTAGCATCCTCATTGTTGATCAGGTTTTCCACCGTGGTGATGAGGATAGAGAAATCCAGAGTCTTCCTCCTCTTCTTGGTGGTTCTCTAGACAATAGCCTTCCTTTTCCGATATAAGCGATGGCATGTATGTCATCTACTTCATACATAGGTTAGGGAATTTGTTGATCCCCCCCCAGGTGAGTGTATATCCTACACTCTTGATGGTATATATTTCTTCAAGGCTGGGTTCTTGAACTTCCTCCCTGTGTTTTGAAGGCCTTGCTTTTGTTTGTCGCTCATCGTGGTTTTGAGTACCGATTGAAAATAAGTCATCGGGGGTATGTTGGGTACTTACTTGATCATTGGTCATTGAAACATCGATTTCCTGTTGTGGAACTTCTTCCTTTTGTTAGTCGAATCCTAAATCATCATTCAGGTTGTCCACTTGAGTCTCTGGCGCATTGGGCTGCTGAGTGTCTAAGACGCTTCCAATTTAGTGTTCTCTCTATGGAAGCTCTCGAATCTAAGAATTAGGAACTGGGGAGTATGTCTTTTCTGCCTCTTTTTCCTCTTCATTACAAACAGGGGTCACAAGGGATACCTCTGGGCTCTGATCATCATCATATATTTTAATCAGCTCGCTTAAGGGGTGTGATGGACTTGTCCTCCTTGATCTTATGACTATATTTGATTGAGACGAAACACTTGTTGGCGATCTAGCTGGTGGCATTGTAAACTCAGGGTCGTCTAACCCAGTAATTTTATGAAGGTCTATGAATTCAGGGTTGCTTGGGCCCGTCTGAATTCTATCTGGATTGTCTGCAGAGAGCCCTGTCATGTTTATAAGGTCTGATTCATCTTGCAGCTGATCAATTATCCATTGCACGTGATCTAACATGAGTAACCCCCTCTCCCACATGTCTTGATCCATGGGAATACCTCTACCTTACACCGAGGCTACTTGGGGAATTTTTGTTGCTTCGGCTGCTACTTGGGGAGTTGTCGCTTCGGCCGCTAGCATTTCTTGTCTGTCTCTAAGGGCCTCTTGACCTGATTATTCTATGGTTGTTTCTTTCTTGTCTAGACTCATGGATATGAACTTGGTCATTTTGGGATCGGCCATTCGTGACACCACCTCATCCCAGTCCTGGGCATTTTCTGTGAAGATCTCGTCTTCGAATTTTTCATGGGAATATGGCCAGCAGCGTGACACTTGAGAGGCATGTTTTAGAACTAGACTCTTTAGCTCCTTCTTGCGGAACCTGTTAGTATGGAATTGAAACTCTAATTGGTTCATCCCTTTCTACTTGTCTTGGGCACTTTCTTTTACTAGGTAGAAGCCAACATGAAATCCATATGGTATAAACTTCAACTTCTTATCTTTGACTAGGGTAGCATTGTAACCTTGCAAGATGGTCTGGTATCAAATCTCTCCCACCACAAGTCATTCAGGGACATGTACTGGTAGGATATGAGGTGCTTCAGTGACCCCGAATACCCTAATGTAGGTATCGCATTCATCCAGATACTAGTGGTTGACCTTGGATATCACCTTTTTAGCCGTAACCGATAGTCTTCGACACTCTTTTTTGAAAAGAATAAAATGAATGCGTGTAATGAATTCATCGCAGATGAGGGAGTAGGATTTTTTGTACCTGTTATCCCATAGGATGCTGAAATACAGATGGATCGGGAACTCCGTGATGTGCCAGCTTAAGTTCATGCCGACAAAGATGTTTCTGGCGCACATGACGTCCAGCAAATATGACGCCATATAGAAGGCTGGAGTCTCCTCTTCTTTTGGTCTCTAATCCTATTGTATGTAGATGCTCAACTACTTTGAAATGATGGCTCCCCAATTGAAGTCGCTCATGAAGATAGCTACTGTGTATGCTAGAGGCATCCATGCCTCTGAAAACCTGGAGTAGTCTTTCTCACCATACAACTGACAGATGAGTATCATTAGGAAGATGTATGGTTCTCTTAGGTTGTTCGTTTGGTACCAGCCGGAGGTCTGGTTGGTGAATTTATTATCTTCTCACCACCACGATTCCATCACCCGGCTGGTGTCGTGGCACCCATAAAATTTCACAACGAAATCAGTATTCAGTCGCTCCTCTCGGTCTCTAACCTTGTATTACTTTTGGACCTCCACCAGAAGGAAAACTCTGACACATCCACCATCATGTCTATGTCTGTGTGGTCAATGAGCCATTACAATAGCTCTATATAGGGAAACATCGGGGTTCTGCTTTATACCATGTGCAGGTACGACCGTCGAATATTCGGGAATACCTGATCATCAAGCACTCTCACATCTGGGTCATTATGTGGGGTGTATTCAGGGAATTCCTCTCGGATGATCTTCTTGAAGAGTTCTCCCCAATGTGAGAGTGTCGTCTTGGTCCCTATTATAGCCTCTGTGTCTTCGAAGGTCGAAGGTTGATTGAAATCCTTCTTGGTGGATGTTTTAATAACCGGTTTTGTTCTTGGAGAGAATTCTAGTTGTTTTGCCACCCTTGGAGAAGAGCCTTCTCCGACCTCTAGTTCCTTTAGCTTCGAAGCTTTTGGAGATCACCTAGTGGTTGGTTTTCATTCAGGAATTATTCTTCCAATCGAAACAAATCATTTAAAGACTGTGTACACATAAACACTGGATAAAATACATATATGAAGGGTCAGCACAAAAATATAGACTGGTACATACCTGTAAACCTTGCTAATTGGTTATTTGATACTCACGGGATATCGGTTGCTTTCAATTGCTCGTTTCGCTCCTTTGATGCTCTGAAACTCCTTTATGTGCAGAATGGTTTAGTTTACAGTGCCTCAAGAGAATTTAAACAGGGAAGAGCTTATCATGTCGCATTGACCAATTAATTCGGGTGATGAGTGAAATTGTTGTTGTTCTATGAATTGGATTACCACCTTCTCTTTACATGAGTCAAAGGAAAGGCCTCTACCCATTTTGTGAAGTAATCAGTGGTTGTAAGTATGTACTTATGTTGTTTTGAAGAACTTGGTGTAATTTCTCCTATGATATCTAACCCCCATTGCTCAAAAGGCCAAGAAATGGTCATCAATTGGAGTGGGACCGCTTCTCTCTTCTCTCTCTCGGTGCTTATTTGACAAGTTTTACGGTTTATAGCGTATGTGTGAGCATCCTTGAACAAAGTGGGAAAATAATAGCTATCTATCAGTATCTTATGAGTGGTGGTGTCTCCTACAAAATGTCCACCGGCAGGGCCATCATGGAGCTCCTTCAGAACTTTGTCTGCATCTTCACGTTTGAGGAATCTTAAAAGTGCCCCATCATAATTAACCCAGAAGAGTACCGAATTTATGAAGTGATATTGTGCGGATTTTATCCTGAGATCTCTCCCTTCCATAGGGTTTAGTTTTTCTAAGCAAGTCCCATGGTGTAGGAGATAAGTCAATTTCTCATACCAAGAATATTGCCTTGGGGAGATGTATGAAGCTTCGTCACACCATAATGCCATTTCATTCTCCCATCCGGGGTCTTCATTTACTTGGTCCTGAGCTTCAGCAGCCAGTTTGCATAACCCTTGTCCTTTAACAAGTTTAGTAGGTTTTATGTCTAGATCAAATTCTTGGAATACTTCCATATATTTTCCTCTTATTTCCCCCATCTCATGTTGAGTAAATAGGGATTGGACTACAAGGTGAGGTACGATTACTTTGGTGTGGTTCTTGAGGATGTAAGCTCTGAAGTGTTTTACCGCTTTATAAATGGCATAGGCTTGTTTATCGATAGCAGGATAATTTATTTCATCACCTTGGAGGTTATTTCTCATGAACGATATTGGAGCTTCGTTTTTATCCTCATCCATCTAAGTTAATACTGTGGCTAACGATTGGTCGGAGGAGAAAGTATAGAGGAAGAAATCTTTGTTGAAATCATGGCTTGGCTGTACTAGGGCTTGAGAGATTGCATTTTTAATTTTTTTAAAGCCTTCTTTCATTCATCTTCCCACTTAAACTTAGCATCGTTACAAATCATTTTTGTAGGGGTTTGATAGTCTTCGCGAAATTGGGGGTGAATTTCCTCACAAAATTGATTTTCCCAAAGAACGAATGCATAGACGTTTTGTTGTGAGGTAATGGAAGATGAGCTATAGCCTTAATTCTTTCTGGGTCTATGTGGATGCCTTCTTGAGATATAATGTGTCCTAACAACTTACCTTCCTTGACACCGAAAATAATTTTCTTAGGGTTTAAGGATATGATGTATTTCCTACACCTTTCAAAAATCTGGTTCAAGTGTTGGATGTGATCTTCTCTATTCTCTGAATACACAGTTAAATCATCCAAGTAGACTACTACACACTTGTTGATTAGTCCCCGAAATGCTATGTCCATGGCCCTCTAGAAGGTTTCCCCAATGTTGATTAACCCAAAGGGAATGTGCTTATAAGAAAAGGTTCCCCATTTGGTTTAGAAAGTAGTTTTCAAACGGTCTTCTTTTGAAACCAGAACCCAATTGTAACCTAAGAAACCCTCCAGCAAGGAGAAAATATCAGAGCCAGACAAATTCTGCAAGAGTCGCTCCATCGATGGGACTGAGTAGTTGTCCTTTTCTGAATCTCTGTTGAGGTTTCTAAAATCTACCCATAGGCGGATCTCCCCATACTTTTTTCTTACAAGAACCAAATTTGCTACCCATGCAAAATGCCTAACCTGGAAGATAATTTTGGCATCTAACAGTTTCTTTAATTCCTGACACGTGAGAGGCTCAAGGGATGGGTGGTACTTCTGGAGCTTCTGTTGGAAGGGTTTTACTTCAGGATTTAAAGGGATAGTATGTTGAATCATACAAGTATCATAATTTTTCAGATCTCGGTAGGACCACGCAAAGACATATTGATACTATCTAGAAAGATTGAGATAGGCCTTCATGTCCGCTTTGGATATTGTCTTGCCGAGGTTTACGTTTTTTGGGTTTTCTGGGGTTCTGAGATTTATAGTTTCATGCATGGGAGAGGAAATACCGATCTTCGCGTTTTTTGACCCCTTGAACCTTTCCTTTAGGTCAAAAAGGTTTTCTAAATTAGTTATTCCCTTCAGAATTGTGTGAGACTTTGATCTGTCGATTGGTTGATCTATTTGAGGATTGTCCTCTGTTGATTGTTCTTGGAATACTTCATCATCAATAGCTAAGTATTTGAAATTATCTTGGTTAGTCAGAAAGTTTATGATCTGTTCATCTCCTTCAAAGACCTTCCAATTAGAAATGTTGTTGGGCACTGATGGTTTGTAGAGTAGCTCCACAGTGAACCAGGAGGCTTCATAATATTCTAGAGGTGACAGCCTCGAGGCAGCGGTGGCCAGGGAATTGGCAAGAATTTTCTTTGCTCTGGGAATCGTTGTAATGTTGAAAGCTTCAAAATTCTCTATTAACCTATGTACTTCCTATTGGTAATTCTTTAGGTGCGGAGAATTGCAATGTATAGTATTCCTTACTTGTCTGACAATGATTTGGGAGTCTCTGAAAACCTTTAATTCTTGGACGTTTAGGTCTATGGATTTCTTTAACCCTTGTACTAGAGCTTAATACTCAAAGGTTTTATTTGTGCATTTAAACTCTAGTCTGAAGGATAGGAAATGTCATTTACCTTTCGGATCAATGAAGATTCAGCCTGCCCTAGACCCTTCTTGTGATTTAGAACCGTCAAAGTATAAGGTCCAAACTTGTGGGAGAAATCTATTAGGTATTTCTTTCCTATCACTTTCCTCTTTTCCTTTTGTTTGTTCTCTGATTTCTAACGCAGGTTCCTGGCAAAAGAGGGTTTCCTCTACCAGCATCAGCAAT
>SNQJ01S0008984.1:0-33851 GCA_010110895.2 Picea sitchensis
CTAGAATACATACCTCTCTTATTTCTACTATAACTTTTTGTCGACTTAACCATTTCTTGAATGAGTTATATGCAGCATTAGAGGAGACCGATATCTACGATATTAAAAAGAAAAATTGTTTTGATCATGTTAAGACCCTCTTATCCTGCATGAACAAAATACGTTGTAATTTCAGGGATATGTTGACTTTGATAATTTTTAAAAAATATAAATTTAATATTATAAATTTCCAAAAAATACACGGCACAAGAAAAATGGTTTCTTTACAAGTATACAAGTTTTTGGAATTAAATTCCATCACTAAGGTACTCAACACCTTCACGAAAAAAAACATATACCTTATATTTTATTGGAAAAATAAGATACCATTGTTATAAAAAATAAATTTTGGCATAGCTATTCATAAATTATATGAATAAAAGTTGTATATTCAGAAATCTAATTCAATTTCCTACGTTTCATGTTCTTACACCATATTCAAATTCATTGTAAAAGTACCTTGAATAATCCCTCCAAGTTAACAAATTGTTGTTTTTCTAGGTTTGCATTGCCACTAACGCGTCATGAGAGACCATCATTAGCTTGCACTCACCCTACCATCTATAAATTAGATGAGATGAGTGACTGAATGAAGAAAGTGCTTTTCTGGTTGTTGGGATGACATGATAGAGGGGTGATATATGATAAGAGTATAGTCGTTTTATTTAGGCGCCTTTTGTATAAGATAAGGGAAGAAGAAAGAAATTAATCAGATGTTTCTTTTGTAGTTTTAATCAATCCCCCTAAAATTTTCTTCCATATCCCACATATAAAAATGTAATTCAAAATACAAAAGAGAAATACATTCAATGACCATAATGAAAAAATGAAAAAGCTTCTTTTTATCCTTCACTATCATAAGAATCATAAGCGTGGTCTTATCTCATCTATACATGTTGTTCAACTTATTGATTTCAGGTTTTGATTCATCTTGTTAACGTTTTATCCAATAGCGATGACACACCTAGTGAGCTAACATTTGGGCTATGTATTTTAACCAATGGCAACAAAAACATGTTCCTTTGGTTATGGATGGAAATCTATATGACTTATATGGTCATTGCTCGAATTATTTTGGAAAAGGATACAATGGTAAAATAATTTAACCTCTTGGGTTATATGGAATTTAAACATTGTCAAAAGCAACTTGTTGAGCTAACTTGGCCTTGGAATTTAATATTATTTATATGGTCTTTGATCAAATTAGTTTGGAAAACACAACAATAGTAATATTGTACCAAACAAAGACAAAGTACCCATACCCATTCATGAACTCATCCTATGACCTCTTTCTGTGTATATGTAACATCTGAGTACATACACCCTTCATTCCTCCTTCAATGTATATGTACCGGATACAAGGCCTAAAAATCAATCACTTAATAAGTAATGATACAATCAATATCAAAGACTACCACAAATACACCCTATTGTTATTGAAAGAAACTCCAACACAACAAAGAGATGAAGGTGGTATAGATTTACCCCATTGTATGGACTCTTTCCCCATGGGCTTAACCTACCAACTTCCAATAAAGAGTGTTCACCATAAAAGAGATCAATTCATTCAATCAATGTTAAAAACACAAGCTCAACATTGCAAGAATGCTATGCTATGAAATCTACCACAAATGTCTCCATGACTCTTCAACTATGGACCAGCTTTGCTAAAATTCTAGCACCCAATTATTCAATGAAGTTTACTCTGGTAAGGTTTGTTCACAAGTTCTATCATTCCAACCAAATAAAACTTCCATCATCTAAAGAGAAGTTATTCCTAACTAATATTCCTCAAAAAACACCCTATTAATTTCATTGAAAAAGGACAGATAATTGATTCATTTCAATAAAATTTCCTAGGTCATAAGTGTCATTATAAAATCCACAAATTATAAATAATTGAACAACTTGAACCCATATCTCTTAAGAAGGAGGAAAACTATCCTTTCAAGTGTCTAAAGGATTGTATGCATAATATGATACTTGTAGGAAGTTGTCACTTGAGAGAGCACCTCTAAAAGTGAAATCTCCAATATCTACATTGTATTGATAGAATTCACAGACTTCACGGTGCCCACTATATTTATTGCTTACATATGGATTCATTCTCTCCTTCCCATATCTCTTGGCATGGTTTCTTTGTAGCAACAGATCATGGTGGGGATTCATGCTCTCCTTCCCATATCTCTTGGCATGGTTTCTGGCATGGTTTCTTTGTAGCAATAGATCATGGTGGGGATTCATGCTCTCCTTCACATATCTCCTGGCATGGTTTCTTTGTAGCAATAGACGAGGGATGCATTAGCTGATTTTCAATCCCAAGAACCTCTTCATTGTATATCTTTGTGAAGAACAAGGTTGAAGAAAGGTCAATGAAAGAGTGAGTTTGAGTGCGAGAATGATTGGTAATTTTTCTTTTTCTTGGCCCAAGCTATGAATTTGGGGGTTGGGATACTCGTAAAGAATTGAGGTCATAACTAACATTATAAATAAAAAAATGCATCATTTTCCCCACACACTTTCCTTTCCTCTCCAATAGCGAAGGAAGTAGATTCTTTATCCCTAGAAATGGAGGGAGGGGAAAATACTACATTGAAAGTGTCCAACCTATTTCTCTATTTAGGAGCAAAGACAATGGTAGTAGAAGATTCCTTTCTAGATATAAATTCAGTAGCATAGGTGAAGTATTCCCACTTCATATTTGGTTTTGTATCCTCTAGTTGCATATGGATAACCTATTGCAGATCCTCTAGATCCAAAGTAGTCATGTTAGCCACAACTTTGTGTCATGTATCGTTGTACGTGATCAATCCTTAGTGAGGTCATGCAAAGAAAGATTTATCTTATAACACTATTGATAGTGAAGTTTGATCAAAAGGTATGTACGTTAACAGTTGGGTATGTGTGAGTTAAATTATATTGGGTGATATTTTAAAAGTTTAAAACAATAATATCATCCATCTCTTTAAGTATAATTTTATACTTTCATCATCATTCTGTATATGCATTATCTTTGTTATTTTATGTAAAGTGTGTGCTTTAGAGTTCTCGATCTAGGGTTTGGAGCAACTAAAATCTAGGTTTTGACAGTCATGGTCATAATAGAGGACAACATGGTTACCAAAGGGGGCGGTAATGGAACCCCCTCATACAAGAAGGTAGTGGTGGATAGGGGGAAAGGCCCTTGAGGCATAGGTTTCAAGGAACCAGTGACAAGCACCTCAAGATCAGGACTGGAAAAAAATCAGAAAAGCAACCAAGAAAAAAGGGATCGTATGGGGGAAGAAGCCAGAGAAACCCAGAATGATGGTGCAAGAACCAGCAAACCCGAATGGGGAATAAGGGTGAAACCCATGTAAACCTAAAACAACATTGATACCCAAGGTGATACAGGAAGATCCACAAATGAAACTCTTCTAGGACCAGATGAAGACACATGCACTAATTTGCAAGGTCATGGGTTTTTGGCCCACAAAAAGAACGTTGTGCAACTAGATAAAATATCAATGGAAGCCAGACAAGGAAGTGGAACTCCACCTGGGTTCGAAAGTATTCTTCACAACAATATTCATGAACTTGGAGGACAAGGATAAAGTCTTTGAGGGGGAAGCATTCTTACATGCTTTAGCAGGACTGTACATGCAACCATGGAAGGAAAACTTCTCCCCAGAGAAAGAAACCTTCAAGAATGTACCTGTCTAATTGAGGCTTTACTCCTTGCCACTAGACTATTGGTTGCCCTCCACCTTCGAAGCAATCGAGAAAAAACTTGGAAAATATGTGAAGACATCAGAAACAACCCTAAAAGGGAGATATACCTCCTATGAAAGGATCTATATAGAGATGGATGTTTCAGGGGAACTCCCAAAATCCATAAGCCTGGAATTCAGGGGTGAGGAATGGATACAAAGAATCGACTACAAGCAGATCCCATTCAGATGAAAAAGATGCCATGAACATGGACACCTAATCAAAGAATGTCCTCTCAATAAAAAAAAAAAGCGAAAAACACAAAAATACAACAGGATGAGGATGGGTTTATAAAGCCAAACCAGAAAAAAGGAGCAAAGAAGAAACCAAGTAAATCCCCAACAGGAAGCAATCTGGAAGCCAGGACTAGAACAAAGGGGTGGGACAAGACCAAGAAAGGGGAATAAGGGGGAAAGGAAAAGGCAAAATCTAAAGAAGCTAGAAAAATAAACAAATGAGAACACAGATAGTCCAAGAAATAAGATGGAACAAGGGGGTAGTGCAACTCCTATGGATGGAGAAACCAGAGATGCCAACACCCCCATGCAGGAGACAGACGGAGACGTGGAAATGAAACTAAGTGAGGTAGGTACGGAATATCCCGATCTTAGAGATATTGTGCAAAGAGAAGGAATAGATTTCCTGAACATACTAGAGCAATGGAAAAGGTAGGGCATAGACAATGTACCAGTGGAGAAACTAGATCGTATCCATTACCTCTTCCTCCTAAGGGAGGAAGAAAAATCCAGAGGGCTCAAGAGCATGCACGAGGATATAGGACACCTAGTAATCAAAGAAGGTGAGGGAAAACAACAACTCTCACCCAAGCAGACGAGAAGGAATAAAGGTGGTAAATCAAACACTGTAGCCCTAGAGGAACTAGGAGCTCTACTGATAAACTCATGTAAGATCAAAAACCTCTTTGCCAACTCCCCCCAACATGTTTAAATGAAGATTATAACATGGAATATTAGAGGCCTAAACAGCCCATGAAAGCAAAGAATCCTTAAAAACAGACTGAGGAAAAAACAACCAGACCTCTGTTTCATCCAAGAGACAAAATGCATTGTAGAAAAAATGGAAATAATCAACAAAAAATAATGGAGCACGTACAAGATGTTGGTTGTCGAAGGACAATATATGGCATGTGATATTCTCACTTTGTGGAACCCACAAGTGATGAATCTACTAGCAGCCGAAGCCACCAGACACACACTTTCGGTTAACATGAAAATCATAGGTAACACTGAGGTGATTCTATGCACTAATGTGTATGGACCCCAGATGTTGGAGAAAAAGAGAAGAATTCTCCTAGACCTAGAAAACCTAAAATCCCATTCCAACAACCTCCACTGGATCCTAGTAGGGTAATTCAACATCATCACAACACTTGCAAAGAAAAAAGGAGGCACCAAGAGATTGGATAGAGATGAGGAAGACTTTTTATCTTTCATTGGCACAATGGAGATGGTGGACATTAGAACCAATAATGGATAGTTCACCTGGAACAACAAACGGATAAATCAACATCGGGTAGCAACAAGGCTAGACATATTCTTGGTGTCGGAGTCCATCATTCTACAAGGATTAACTTTAGACTACAACATCCTTCCCTGGGGGGGTTCTGACCATTGGCCAGTCCAATTGGAAGCAAACTTCCAAACCACACCGAAGAATAGACCTTTCAGATTTGAGAAATTTTGGATTGAACATCCCACCTTCAAGGAGAACATCAACCAATGGTGGCGGGACGAAAAACCGGAGAAAGGGAAAAGGATGTTCAAACTTTATAATAAACTCAAGCACATCAAACATAAACTCAAGGAGTGGAACAAGGAAATATTTGGAAACATAAACCAAGAAAAAAAAATATTGAAGACAGAATTAGGAAACTCCAGGAAATATGCATAGACGAGGGCTATATAGAGGATTAGAAAAGTGAAGAGATCCAAATGACCCAGGAATGGGAAGAAAAATGCCAACAGGAAGAGACTCTATGGCACCAAAAGTCCAGAATCAGGTGGCTAAAGGAAGGAGAGAGGAATACCAAGTTTTTTCATAGAACAACCATTTTTAGAGGAGCCCACAAAAAATCCTCAATATTAGGGATTAGGATGGGATCGAGAGAGAATCCCACAAGGAGATTGAAAATATAATGGTAAATCACTTCCATGGGATAGCCCAGGAAGCCAACCAAGACCGAACAGAGTCCATACAAAGGATAACTCAACACATCTCCAGGCTAGTTACCAAGGAACAAAATATCAATATAAACAAACCCATCACTAAGGAGGAAATTGACGAAGTGGTCCAGGAGATGACCAACAGAAAGGCCCCATCTCCAGATGGTTTCACAGTGGAATTATTCAAATCCTGTTGGGAAGTGGTCAAGCATGACTTTTATGGGGTGGTGGAATACTCCAGACGTTCTACCTCCATTCTGAAAGCGCTAAATGCAACAATGATTACTCTAATCCCCAAATAAAATGAAGCGAGGACCCCAGACCGCTAAATACCCATAGCTTTATGAAATGTGGTTTACAATAAAATCTCCAAAGTCATAGCCAATATATTGAAACCTCTCCTACCCACACTGATTTCACAGGAACAAGCGGGTTTCATAGAAGGGAGACAAATTTTTGACAACATCATCCATGCCCATGAGCTGATACACACACTGAAAATCCAGTGGAGAGGGGGGATGATAATCCAACTTGACCTAGCAAAGGCTTATGACAAAATTAGTTGGCACTATATGGTCAAGAATGGAAGCCTTTGGCTTTGCACAACACTATATCAAATCGATTGTCAGACTAGTCTCAACGACAAGTTACTCGCTCTTAATCAATGGAGCCCCAGCCAAACCCTTTTGGCCTTTAAGAGGGATCAGACAAGGAGACCCGCTATCACCCTTCCTGTTCATTCTGATGATGGAAGGACTTAGTATAACCATAAAAAGTGCAATTGCAACAGGATAAATAGCATGCATCAAACCTTTCAAAAACTTCCCTAATTCACAATGATTACTCTAATCCCCAAAGAAAATGAAGCGGGGACCCCAAACCGCTACAGACCCATAGCTTTATGCAATGTGGTTTACAAGATAATCTCCAAAGTCATAGCCAATAGATTGAAACCTCTCCTACCCACATTGATTTCACAAGAACAAGCGGGTTTCATAGAAGGGTGGAAAATTTTGGAAAACATCATCCATGCCCATGAGTTGATACACACACTGAAAATACAAAGGAGAGGGGGGATGATAATCTAACTTGACCTAGCAAAGGCTTTTGACAAAATTATCTGGCACTATATGGTCAAGACTCTAGAAGCCTTTGGCTTCGCACAACACTAGATCAACTCAATTGTCAGCCTAGTCTCAACGACAAGTTACTCGCTCTTAATAAATGGATCCCTAGCCAAACCCTTCTGGCCTTTAAGAGGCATCAGACAAGGAGACCTTCTATCACCCTTCCTATTCATTCTAATGATGGAAGGAATCAGTAGAAGCATAAAAATCACAGCCGCAGCAGGAGAAATAACATGCATCAAACCTTTCAAAAACTTCCCTAATCCACAATGATTACTCTAATCCCCAAAGAAAATGAAGTGATGACCCCAGACCTCTATATACCCATAGCTTGATGCAATGTGGTTTACAAGATAATCTCCAAAGTCATAGCCAATAGATTGAAACCTCTCCTACCCACACAGATTTCACAGGAACAGGCGAGTTTCGTAGAAGGGAGACAAATTTTGGACAACATCATCCATGCCCATGAGTTGATACACACCAAAAATCCAGAGGAGAGGGGGGATGATAATCCAACTTGAACTAGAAAAGGATTATGACAAAATTAGCTAACACTATATGGTCAAGACTCTTGAAGCCTTTGGCTTCGCACAACACTGGATCAATTGGATTGTCAGCCTAGTCTCAATGACAAGTTACTCACTCTTAATCAATGGATCCCCATCCAAACCCTTTTGGCCTTTAAGAGGCATCAGACGAGGAGACCCGCTATCACCCTTCCTGTTCATTCTGATGATGAAAGGACTTAGTAGAAGCATAAAAAGTGAAACTGCAACAGGAGAAATAACATGCATTGAACCTTTTGAAAACTTCCCTACCTCCACATACCAACAGTTCGTTGATGACACCTTACTCCATGGCACACCCACAAAAGAGGTGGAGGAGGAATTGGGGAAAAGGAAAATTTTAGTCTCAGAAGAATAGGACCAACTAAGATGGGGCAGGAAAAATGGTGGGGAATTCAAATTAAAAGAAGCTCGGAATTACATCGCGGACGAGGACCAAGAAGATCCAGTCCAACAGTGGGGAAAGATTTGGGGTAGCCCCCAGTGGCCAAAAATCAAAATGTTCAAATGGCTAGTGCTTCACAACCGAATTCTAACCTGGGAAAACCTAAGGAAAAGGGGTTTCATAGGCCCATCACGATGTCACCTCTGCAAGCTAAGGAAGAAACAATGAATCACCTCCTCGATGAATGTAATTACACAGCAAAAATCTGGGATTGGGTGGCAAACATCTTTCACCAGTCCAATAGGACCAGAGGTAACATCAGCGCAACCATAACCAACTAGAATGAGAGTTACAACGAAAATGAAATGGTGAACCTTTGATGGAATCTCATGTTGGGGATGATCATATGGGAAATTTGGAAAGAAAGGAATCAACGCATCTCCGAGAATGAAAGCCTTCCGGAAGGGAAACTCAAGGAAGTAATAATCTCACAAATATGAGAAACGGTGCAGAGCCGCAACTGCCATACGGGAAAATCACAACTCACATGCTAGGACTCCCGCATCCTGGAAGATATTCACCTAAAATATGGGCACAACAACACACAGATAGGGTGGCCACCGCAACTCCAAATAGGAGAGCGCAACTGGACACCCCCTCCGGCAAGGTTCCTCAAGTTGAATTTTGACGGGGTGGAAAAAGGAAACCCATGAATGACAGGGATGGTAGGGGTGATTAGAGATAGTAGTGGTAACATAATCTGGTTGTACGCTAGGAGTATGGAAAACTCAACCAACAACGCAACGAAATTTGGAGCCATAGAGCTCGGTCTCGAAATTCTAAGTCGCGAAAGGATGAAAAACACTATCGTGGAAGGTGACTCCACCTTGGTTATCAACACGGTGAAGAGACTCCAAAATGGCACCAGAGTGGGAAAGGTTTAGAGACACTGGTGCTTGGCACACTCCCTACAGAAAATCTAGGATCATCTGCAAACGATGAACATAGTGGAGTTGCACTGGTTATGCAGGTCACTGAATGGCCTAGCAGATAGGATCACCAACAAGGGGGTTAGAAAGGAAGGACCAGAACTAGACACTACCTGGATCAACATCCCGAATGGACAATTCAAAACAGACTACATCCAACTAGCGACAAAAGACTATGACGACAGTGTAAGAAAGGAAGGTCACATCGAGGAGGGTAGCGAAAGGCCCAACGGAAGGCACAGAGGACCCAGGCAGGATATGACTACCCAAGACTCAACCACCAATTACAATGAGGGATTAGATTATACAACAGGCGAGGGTACGACAACAATAAGAATTGTGGGGAAAGACCATGGGAAAGTGTATATGGAAAATAGAAGACAACGAATGACGTAAGGAAAGAGGGATTGACACGGACTAGTATCGATAAACCACACCAAAGACTAGGTATGGGGAGTAGCACAGTAGGATATCAAGCGAGCAGGGGCAAGGGCCCGTACAAGGATAAGGACCGAGTCATCATGATCATATGTATTGTGATAGGGGAAAAGGATGGGAAGGTTCACCTCTACGGGAATACCATGATTGGAAGGACCAACCCACAGCAGGGAAAGTTCAATAAGAGAAGAAACAACAGAAATAGATGCAAATAGGAAGAGCACAACTGCAGGGGCTACCACAGACATAAGGGAAGGGAAAGGAGGAACCCCTGTGAAGACGAGAACAGGTTGAGAATCCAACAAAGGAGTTTCCATAGGCCAGATGTGATGGTGTGAATGAAGTGAATGCATAGCAAAAGAAACCCCTTGGGGAAGGAAAATTCAAATAGTCCTCGACGGGTTTCAAGAATGGAGTAGGCGGGAAAAGACATGGAGGGAACCTTTCATACTCTAGTTGCACCGAAAGGAAAGGCAACCATTACCCAGTGGGAAAAGGAAATCAAAGAAAAATGTAAGGGCAAAGCATGGGATGCTTTGACTCAGGAAGCAGACTGGGTTACTGACCCAGGAGCCACGCAACCCAGGGAAACCCTCTACCACAAAACGGTGGAGATGGCGTGGCTAACAAAAATGATGATCAACAAAGTGAGCTCGGAAATGAAAGATGCCAGACTGGAGGATAACAAGGAACACAAGAAACTGTTGAACGAAATCGTGAGTCACCTCAACAACCTGGACACCATTACCAAGCTGCTAGTTGAGGTCGAGAAGGACCAGAAAGCCAAGATGGAGCAGTTGGTTGCTCAATTCTACCTCTACCCGCAATACGTCCATAAAATGGACATCACACTAGCCGATGAAAACAGAGCGCCAACACATATCAGAAATACTCTCACAATCTCCCAGAAGGAGGAGAACAAGGGCTAGGCGGATGAAGGAAAGAAACGCATCATTGCCCTGGACTAGTGTCTTGTTAGTCTATTGTCAAGTTAGTCTGCTCAATCTTGTGTCAGTCTCATCTTTTGTTTTTTTCATGTTTGTTGTGCTTATCTTCTCAAAAACTAGATATGGTAAGACTAGGCTAGTTTCCCATGGTGGCAGTCCAGTCACACCCCTCGCTTATTTCAAAAAACGCAACTTGGGAACTTTTGGTCTGGTTTCCTTTTTGACAGACCAGGGAGTCCCCCTTTTTGTATCATAACCCTCCTTTAGTAATACAAGTTTTACTCTCACTTACAAAAAAAAAAAAACATTGCATATATAGAATAATACTATAATTGTGAGAGGTTCCCCTAATTTTGTATCTTCACCATCATGGTGCATATACAATAATATTTTATGCATTGTAGGTTGATTGAATTTTCACAAGTTCACATAGTTGAAGGGTGATTAGTAGTTGGATATTCGATAATTAAATTATATTTGGTGATATTTTAAGTTAAAAAATATTCTCATTTCTAATATGGTTATTTATACAAGTACAATAACTATTGTTATTTCCTTGTTATAGTGAATATGTTTATGCATTTATTATTTCCCGCACAAAAAAATTTAGAAATTTAATTGTATTGGAATTTGTGTAACACAATTAATAATTCCAGATCAGATTGCATGTTTTGAAACAATTTCTTCTAATGTTCAACAAATAAAATCGATAAATAATATGACTTGCGAAATCTTGCATTAATTTACATAAATTAGGATTTTAGAAAATGAATTTTAGTCTTAAAAAACATTCATAACCCTATTTTTTTGTGGCTACAGATTTGATTTGCGAGAGTTCTATTTCCATCCAATCGCCAAAATAAAGTTCTAATTTATATTGGGAGAGATATTATATATGATTTCATTTGATTTGTTGTTAAATTGCAGATTTCTATGAGATACCTAAAGAACATTTTGAAACCTTATTTATGTCCAGGGATTGATCGCAAGACAACAGGCGTTATGTTCAACACTACGGAGGTAACAAAGGGATGTTTACAAAATGGTATTTGAGCTCCCAGATTCAATTCAATGGACCTCTAGGATGTTTGTGAACTGTTTAACTAACAAAATTGTTGAATGAATAATTAGAATTATTCGCATAACGAATTAGAGAAAATCTCTGAATAAAGTGTACAGGTTGTCCATTTCGGTTTCGACTGTTGGGTTCTTTAGTAATTATTTTGTCCAGGTGCAATCATTTTGGTTTGCATATACATGTATAACCTATCTTTGGGGGATGTCTTTATTCAGGGGAGATCAATCAGAATCCACCTATTTCAGTTTGGATGTGTTCCTATGGCGAAGCTATACTCCTCAAAATATCGAATAATATTCATGAATCTAATTGAAATTGCAATTGTTAAAAAGTATTTTGAAATGCAAACTGGTAAAAAGTATTCATTTCAGTCACCAAATGGAGACGTGGGGAGTGAAACCATGTGTCGTGTATAACTTGTCGACAGCAGAAAAATTGAGTATCATTAGATTAAAATAAAAATGGCCTTCATTTGGTTGGTGATCCTTTGAGAATACCTGTCCAGAAGAAAGCTAATTTATTCATCTAAATATGAACTTGAGTTTACTTATGTATATGTACAATTTTTTTTATGTTTAAGCATGTAGAGGAAACTAACTATTGAGTTTACTTATGTACATTGTGGATATGTTCATATTACAGACAATGCAAATGAAATAACAACTAAACTTTGACTAGTAAGTTAAATTCATTTTTTCTTACATAGTGATTGGTAAGTTAAATTCCGTTTTTTTATATAGTAACTGATAAGTTAAATTCAATGTTTTTATATAGAGTAAAGAGATACAAAGATTTGATAATAGAGTAAAGGGACACAAATATTAGATTGAATGATTGACTAAATGACTTACAATTATACATTTTCATAGTATCAATTTTGTTCCTCCAACAACAATAGGTGTCTTGCCATTTTGTCCAGTATGGTTTTGCTCTTCTACCTGAGTAATCTGAGAATTTGATTTGGATACCAAGGACATGAGTATTGTTGAGGCCCTATAGTGAAAGTAATGTTGTAAGGTAGTGGAGATGAAGCCAGGTAGTAGAGATGGTGGCCTCAGAGTTGTCAAGGAAATGGAGGCTGATGAGGTGATTGCATAGTTATTTAAAACAAGAAATGAAAGTTGATGAGGTGGTTGCATAGTTATTTAAAGATTCTGCAAACTTGTTTCTTTGAAACTTCAACACTTTCAAAAAAAAAAAAAACTCATAATATCGAATAATATTCATGAATCTAATTTCTTTGAAACTTCAACACTTTCAAAAAAAAAAACTCAAAATATCGAATAATATTCATGAATCTAATTGAAATTGCAATTGTTAAAAAGTATTTTGAAATGCGAACTGGTAAAAAGTATTCATTTCAGTCCCCCAAATGGAGACGTGGGGAGGAGTTAAACCATGTGTCGTGTATAACTTGTCGACAGTAGAAAAATTGAGTATCATTAGATTAAAATAACAATGGCCTTCATTTGGTTGGTGATCCTTAGTGAATACCTATCCAGAAGAAAGCTAATTTATTCATCTAAATATAAACTTGAGTTTACTTATGTATATGTACATTTTTTTTTTTTTATGTTTAAGCATGTAGATGAATCTAACTATTGAGTTTACTTATGTCCATTGTGGATATGTTCATAGTACAGATAATGCAAATGAAATAACAACTAAATTTTGACTAGTAAATTAAATTCATTTTTTTTTTCAGTGATTGGTAAGTTAAATTCTTTTTTTTATATAATAACTGATAAGTTAAATTCAGTGTTTTTATATAGAGTAAAGGGATACAAATATTTGATTATAGAGTAAAGAGACACAAATATTAGATTGAATGATTGACTAAATGACTTACAATTATACATTTTCATAGTATCAATTTTGTTCCTCCAACAACAATAGGTGTCTTGCCATTTTGTCCAATATGGCTTTGCTCTTCTACCTGAGTAATCCGAGAATTTGATTTGGACACCAAGGACATGAGTATTGTTGAGGCCCTATAGTGAAAGCGATGTTGTAAGGTAGTGGAGATGAGGTCAGGTAGTAGAGATGGTGGCCTCAGAGTTGTCAAGGAAATGGAGGCTGATGAGGTGGTTGCATAGTTATTTAAAGCAAGAAATGGAGGTTGATGAGGTGGTTGCATAGTTATTTAAAGATTCTGCAAACTTTTTTCTTTGAAACTTCAACACTTTCAAAGAAAACTCAATAGAAAACTGATTATTTTTGTTAGACTAGTTTAAATCCTTGACATAGGTGGCAGTCCCTCATTATATTTTTATTTTTTTCAAACAAATTAGATTAGTATATTTGCAGCTCAATAAACTATAGGTTATCTAAAAATGTATTTCACTAACAATAAACTTAAAATTTAGATTATGTAACAGTGAAAAAAACGAAAAAAAATTGCATATTGTAATATATTTCAACAACAACAAACTTAAAACTTAAATAAGCATAAAACTTAGGTTACCTAACAATGAAAAAATTTAAGTTATGTAATAATGAAGTATGAAAAGTGATGCATATTACAAATCATCCTAAAAGTAAGGATAGGAAATAAAAAAATACAATGGAAGGAGAGAATCCTAAAAAATTAGGATAGGAAATAAAAAAAAATACACTGAGAGGAGTGAAATCTACAATACCACTTGAAATTTTATAACCAATAAAATTGCAAACAAATAATTTTTTTTAATGAAAAAAATTTAAAAAAATTACAAACCATGCAAAAAAAAGTTAGGGATCTATTAAAATTATTAAATTAAGAGTATAATATAATAGATGTATTAAAAGTTAAACATGGCCAAAATGTTATAGTGTATGGTTTATTTTTTTTGATAAAGACTCATAAATTTGGCATGGACTAATAAATTTTTATTTGATGAAATGGTGAACTTACAAGTAGGAGTTTTAGTTTTAGAAATTGCCAATATTTATAATTTAATACATTTTATAATTAATTTAAATAAAAATGACATTATTAAATTTTAACAAAAATAAATTACAAAATAATTAAAATATTAAAAATCGTTTCAATTTTAATATTTTAAAATATTGGAAAGGAAGATTAGTTTTCAAGTGAAATGTAAATTAAAAAACAACTTTATGCTTGGCATAATCTTTGAACCAATATGTTAGTAAAAGAAATTGTTATTTTTTTTATTTTAATTAATGTATATGATATATTAATACACATAATGCATGGTAATTTTAGATATTAGAATAGACATTGTAGTAAAATTAATCAAAATACAATGTAGGGATGAAGGCCTTAAACATTATATCTCTTTAAAATGACAAAGATGAAAGAAATGAATTGGAGCTTCTCAAGATTCAAATGTTAAAACTTAAAAGTCTTATTATTATTTATTGTTATGATAACCAGATTCAAATGTTAAAACTTAAAAATCCAAATATATGGTATTAATCATTAACTACTTATCAATAACATACTAGATTTATGAGTGGAGAAAGAAGACTATTTCAATGAATTTGTTATGAAATTAAATAATTTTCATAAAGTCAAGCATTTATCAACAATATACATACAAGATTTATGAGGGGTGGAGGAAGAAAACTATTTAAATAAATTTTCTATGAAATCAAATAAGTTTCAAGTAATCAAGCTATGAAATCAAATAAGTTTCACATAATCAACCATGGATAATATGGTATGCAAAAAAATAAATTAAATTAACTTAATAACCATGAAATAAATATATTTTTCAATTTTTCTTTGAAATCAAATAAGTTTCACAAAGTCAAGCATTAATAACATGGTATGTCAAAAATAAATTAAATTAACATAACAACTACAAAGCACATATCCTTTTCAATTATTTATGATGAATTTAATTATTAAATAACTTGTAAATTAATAGATGAATTTTGTTGCATGCTCAAGAAACTCTAGTGTGCTTCTCTCCAAGTAAAATCACTAGTATCTCAAGACTGGAACTCTCGAGTGAGTTCACTCTCTCCTCTCTGTGGTGGGAGTTATCATATATCAATGATCAACCAACAAACTTGTTGACCACCTAGCTAATGAAAGAATCTAGAGAGAAGACAACCCCCTAGACACTACCTGGGACCTTGTCCCCCATCCCCCCTACACTATGACTGTTCCACCCTCTCCCAAGCTGACCATGCCTCCCATATAGGGTGATAGGAAAGAGACAATACATGGGACCGCCTCTCGAGGAAAAGCGCCACTTGGCATCCTCACCGGTTGGCACCTGTCACCCCCCTCCTACCCCATCAACTCTTATAATGTGTTATAAACCTGCCAACTTCAGACCTGGTGTTATCCTCCTAGTTCAATGTCACCTCGTCTAATCTCATCCTGTAATGACACCAACCCCATACTCTTCATGCATGTGGAACATTTACTGCACATTGCAACTTATGAAAGTTACTCTCCTTGTTATCATGTATTCTATGACCCAGTTCTTTGTTCATCATTACCTCGTTCCTTTTTATTGTCGACAAGAAAGCTCAACCTTTATCTTTCCCCTTCTACCTCTTTCCAAACCTCATTCCTCGACTATCTTTGTCCTCCATTTCTCTTTATTGGTGCCTCTTCCCCAACCTTTTACTACACTTTGGTTCCTTGGTTTGCACTCGAACCTGGGAATTATGTTCTCTCCCTCTGCTCCTTTCTCTCGTAGACGCTCCTCTAATCACCTAAGGAGGAGTTCCTTGATCCATTCCAAATTTCATTCTATCTATCATCTCATTAATGCAACTGAAAGCTCTATTGAGGCCTACCAAGCTCATACCCCGTCGAAAATCAAAGTCAAGATGGACCTCACGAAAGTCAATGTTCGAGTCCTTCGACATTTCATCACTGATGAGGAGGTGTTCCAAGCAATGATCTCATGGATTCTAGACCCACCATCCAAGCTCGTAATTCACAATTTCTAAAGACAAATGATATTTACTAGCATATGGAGATGTTAATGGGATGCAAGAAACTTGGTGGCTTGGACCTCTTCAACCTAGACCTTCGTTAGCCTAAGGAACCAAGTGATGAGAAATGTTTTGCTATTCAATTCTCATGGTTTATAGATCACTCACTTTTTTGTTCCATATAGAAGGCTTGGGTGTTGAGTCCCCATCTCATCTCAGTTATATAAATGATACATTATTGATGATCTTGTTTCCAAAGTGATACACCAACAACAAGATTTTTATATTTTACTTTAATGACAACATAAATATTAATGAGCAAAGATTGTTAAAAATTATAACTTCTAAATTAATCTCAAAATATAATAATATTATTTAAAAAACCAAACATCATAATAATTATAAAAAAAAAAAAAAAACTTTGATTTTATTTTAAATTGTAAATATATCAATTTTCCATTTCCAAATATATTTAATACATTTATATAATTATAAATATATATAAAATATATAAAATTTATAAATATATATAAAATATATATCTTATATATTTATAAAAAATATATATACATAATATATCCCATATGTAATTTAATAAATTAACATATAACTAATAATTTTAATCATTTTAATATATATTATTTATTATATATATTACATATAATTTTATTATATGTAATATATTCATAGAGTTTAACAATCAACTGTTCTATTATATAAGGTTATAATATTTTATTATATAATAATATATTCATAGATTTGAACAATCAAAGTGTTCAAACTGTTACTTTAAGAGATCTATTATCTTACTAAAAATAATTATATATCAATTTAATATTTATTATATATCTATATAATATTTTATTATACATAATATATTTATAGATTTTAACAATCAAATGTTCTATTATATAAGGATATAATATTTGATTATACAATAATATGATAATATTTTATTATACAATAATATATTCATAAATTTGAAAAATCAAAGTATTCAAACAGAGATCTCTTATCTCACAAGTAAAAATAATTATATATCAATTTAGTATTTAGTTGACAGCTACTTTAAAATAAATTATATATATATATAAACCAAGAGCATTTTACCATAAAATGATAATGATGTGTTACTGTCAATATCCTGGACTTATCAAACAACCAACAAAATATTGAAATCTATGAGATGCACGTGTTTACTCAAATCTTCACATTTTAAACAACATTTTAAACAAACTTTACCACTGAAAAAATTGAAGATTAGGTGGATCTATGTTAGTATAATTACAACATGCATACCATAAAAAGAGTGGCCAGCTTTTGGTCAAACAATATCCCAATCAGACAAGGAAATTCAGACCCTTATTCTCTTTGGAAACTTGAACGTGTTTAGAGTCGCTCTAACATGTGAAGCAATGCAAGAACTTACCATACTTTAAATTTGTTGAAACTTACCATACTTTAAATTTGTTGATATCCAGTTTAGTTCTGGAATTTGCTGCTAATTCACAATAGTAGAAAACCTATCGGAAATAATTAAAAGAAAACACAGGTTTCTATAAAGAACTAGAAACGATTCCCTCCTCTTCTTATTGGACATTATTATTAGGATAAAAATTCCATGTCTCAACAAGTTGAGCAGAATTCTGGAAGGTCCACAGTAATGCATTGAACCTAATCCAACAAAATAAATAATAATATTTATATGTATTCAAGGACTCTATTTGTAGAATTTGACTGGTTTACTTGCATCATTCTGAACCAACAACAAAATAAATAAAATATGTAATTTATATACATTTATGACTCCTGGTTTGTAAAATAGTTATGGTTTCTTCATCTGTATAGCAGTACACTTCAAACGTTTTTCCAGGTATTCAGAATATAGTTAACTGTACTCAGTTCATCTGTATTCAGAATATAGTTATTCTGTGTTTCTTTGTGCTTTGAATATTATGCATTCAATCCCTGCCTTATTTCCATGGGTTCTTTTAGAGTATATCTATATTAGTTACTAAATGTAATGGTGGCTCCTGATTGTTGTATTTCAAACATTAATACACAGGTGCAGTGTGCACTCTTCCAGTTTATTTTTTATATTTTGAGCATAATTTTAATTGGAAATCATTTCTCTGTCTTTATTGGCTATTGCTTAAACATTATCTAATTTGAAATTATAAAAAAATAAAGTACTTTTAAGGTTTTGATTATTTGGAAGAATAATTACTAGAATCAATAAATAAATAAGTTTGGTACAATAAATAACAATTGTTTTACACCTAATTGAATCAAAGACAACTTCCAATACATATATTCGGTCATTTTAATATAATTTCATAACCTGGCTCAATACTGCCATATAGGCTCAAGTCGTCATATAAATAATCATTATAAACTTTTATTTATGTTATTATGAGAATTAAACCCTGATAGAGAAAATAACAGTAATTTCTCACAATCATCCAAACTACACCCAAACAAAAAGACTGCATGACTAATCTTATTCAAATCTCCACTGTTGCGGCAGATATGACAGTGCCCGCAAAGTCACCCGCGCCGTCAACGTTAAATTCAATCAACCGCCTGGTTGACGGGTTAAACATATAACTGTTGGGGGCGATCGCACTGCCGACAAAAATCTGATCGCGCCACTGTATAGCACACGTCAAGAAGGGAATGTATTGCGGAAGAGAAGCTACAGCGGTCCAACCGTTTTTCTCAGCTTCATATATCATCACCTGTTGTTTAGTGAAAGCGTACAACTCCCCAGAAAAAAGAAGCCGCACAACTTTTCCGTAGCTCTCCCCTGAAAGTCCACATATTCCCACCTTCCACGTTCCCGCACTCGGATCGAAAACTTCAGAGCTTAGGTTAAATTCCCCTCCGCTTAACACCATGAATTTAATTCTTCATGAAGATACCGTAGTATCCCTTATTGTGTTGTTGGATCATTGAGGCAGAATTTCCCACTCTTATTCTCCATGTTATAAGCTTCAGCAGTACGGTGAGAGGGTTGAAACGGTCACGATCCTGCCAGCTACAGACCGTGTCCGTTGGAAGAATCGACAGAGCAGGCAAAGAAGGATCTAGGTGTAGGCATGTCAGATTTGCGGCTCCATCTGGCAGACTCCAAGTCATAAATGTATACACTCTTCATCATACTCGCACAAACAGGTACAATCCGCCTATGAGAACCAGCTTCCGATTCACAGCAACGCAGTGACACCAATGTGGTACTCCAGCAAAGTCAGGATCTTCGATGGGAGATAAGCTTTCCCAGGTGCCCTTCACAGGGTCATATACGTTTACCGTAAAGGCGTGAGTTCTACAGATATAATTCGCGGGCAATACCCTCGGATCTCTTTGAATAAAACATAGGAGCTGCTCGTCGTCCCAGATATCTTTCTTTCAGCATAGAACTTTGGGCTACTCACCATAGCTTCCATTTCTGCACACAGCTTTCTTGTGGTTTTGTGTGGATGTGTAAGGCACCTTTAGTAAAGCACCTTGAACCAGATCGCCCTCAGAAGAACTCCATTAGAGCACTTCGCTTTACACAGATGCAAGGTGATTCCACTGTATTAATTGTTGCTCAGTTTTACTTAGAGTAAGCATCTCGAACAACTGTTGCTTTATGTTTGTGCCTGGAATAAACATTCGGTATTTATTAGCTTTCAAATTAGACTTTGCCTTGGAATTGAGTTATTTTTTCTGTTCCTTGAGTTAATGTAGAGAATAGTATAGGTTAATGTAGAACTGTGCATGGTAGAACCCTCCATTGACCTAAATGTCTTCCGTCGGAACCCTAAAATTAGTTCGCCAATGTCCGCGGGAACCTTAAACCTTGTTCGCCATCGCCTGAACCCTAAATATTTTCAGCCATGGTGAGCCTGAACCCTAAATATTTTCAGCCATGGTGATGCCCTGCATGTTAAATGTGTACACAGTAATCAATAATTTGTATTAATCAGTTGTTTGTTTTAATGATTAACTAAAGAACTGCATGTTAAATGTGGCATTCAGTAATCAATAATTTGTATTAATCAGTTACTTTAATGATTAATTAAAAGTGATTATATACAAATACCGTGTATAAGGCTAAATATGGCACTCATGGTAATCAACAATTTTGTAATAAACGTCTCTAATGATTAACCAAAGAATCAGTATTAAATGTGGCACCCTTAACAAGGGTGTAGCAACCCATCTCCAACCATGCTACCATTAAATGTGGCAGTTTAACTATTAATTAAAGCACTGCATGTTAAATGTGGCACACATGGTAATCAATAATTTCTATTAATAAAGTAATTTAATGATTAATTAAAGCACAATGACATGCAGGAAGCTTAAAATTTAAATCTTAATTTTAATTTTATAAATATTCTTCATCAATAAATCTGACACTCACATTGCTTTTTTTATTAAAACCAATTAATCCAAAAATCAATACACATTGCTTTTTATTAAAACCAATTAATCCAAAAAAAATTCAATATACCCTATCCTCATGATATCATTTAATAGCATTTAATGAGATGCGATCGAAAATTTAAACAATGTGTAATAGTATATATCTAAAACATATCCCATTAAATAAATTTAAACAATAGTATACATCTAAGGCATATCCCATTAATTGGGATATTGCTTCTTCATCATTTAGTTTCAATAAGAATATGAGGCTATGAAATAGTGAGATGAAATGGTGAGTAGCATTTTGGACTCATCTAGGCCTGCGTGGATTACATAACTTGTTTTACCATGGTCATTGATGTTAAGCAAAGTTTCAGAATTGTGGTTGATGAATATTTATAGTTTGTATTTAATTCATAAAACATATATATTTAATTTACAAATTTTAATTTTAATTTAATATAAATTTTAATTTGATTATTTTAATAGTATATTATTTTTATTTATCTTATTACCATGGTCATTGATGTTAAACAAAGTTTCAGAATTGTGGTTGATGAATATTTATAGTTTGTATTTAATTTATAAACATAAAGTATATTTAATTTTACAAATTAATTTAATTCTAATATAAATTTTATCTTTATCACTACATTTATTATTTTCAAATATCTTTACCATTGTCATTGATGTTAAACAAAGTTTCAGAATTGTGGTTGATGAATATTTATAGTTTGTATTTAATTTATAAACATAGACATATTTAATTTACAAATTTTAATTTTAATTCTAATATAAATTTTAATTCTTTGATTATTTTAATAGTATATTTATTATTTTCAAATATCTAATAATTAAATGTATTTGAAAATAATTAATAAATTATTAAAAAAGATTTAAATTACCAGCCCAAGTAGAGTTAGGATTATAATAAGATTAGGGTTTATACTAGAATTAAAATTATCTTAAAGTAGAGTTAAAGCATTTGTAAATTAAAAATAACTTTAACAATTTTCATTACCATAATTATGTTGTGGTTGTGCTAGTTAAATTTAAATTTATAATAAAATGTCAAAATAAAATATTTTTAAAATAAAATTAAAATTCTAAATTGTTTCATATTTATTAATATCATATAATTTTAACATTTATAAAATTTTAAATAAATTAACATTATTTTGAAACAAAAAATTTAATAATTTAGTAATTACTAAAATAAATTAAAAATATTATTTATTTATTAATAGAAATTTCATTTCATTTAATTTAATCATTTTATTAACACCAAATTATTTTGCCATAACATGTATTTCAATTTGGGCTATGTATTAAAGTTATATGTATTAACGATAGATTATGTTGGGGTTTTTTCCCTTAGAAGGCAACCCTATTTTACGAAGGAAATGTATTGCGACTATGTATTATTTTGAATATTGTATTATGAGGGATGATACTTTGAGAGAAAGAAGAGAAGTTACAACGAGTTTTGTCAGAGGGTTGTATCCCTTCATTTGTTAGATAATACCAACGTAAGGACTCGGCAATTCTCTCCTGGTGGATCGAGTTCACAATCGGTTAACCATCACAAATCATGGTCTCTCAGACAGTGTTCTTTGTTTTGTTTCTACATTTGTTTTATTTTATTCTCCGCGATCCTGTTTTTCTAAAACCTGTATCATATATACAAGGTAAATCCCAAGAAAAGAGGGTTCCCCGTTCGGAGGAGCAGTGTCTGAAGATGGAAAGTTTAGGATCGAAAAAATTAATGGCCAAACTACCGTGGCTATGGAAGATGCGATGGAAGACTATTTATATCGTATGATCTATTCCCACCATTGAGCCTATGGTAGCAAAGAAGTCTACGGCCATGAAGGATGAAGAATGTGATATCTTTGACAGAAGTTGGGCTCTAGGAACGATAAGGCTAAGCCTGTAAGCCGCTTGCATTTAATATCAAAATAAAGACAACTAAGGGTTTGATGGATTTACTGGCCAAATTATGAAAAACCCTCGGTCTCTAATAAGGTATTTCTAATGAAGAGATTATTTAATATGAAGATGTCGGCGGGTCTATTGCACATCATTTAAATGAACTTAATATGGTTACCAATCAATTGTTCCGTAAGCGGACTTGATGATGAGGTTAGGGATATTTTAATCTTATGCTCATTGCTAGAAAGTTGTAATGGCTTGGTCGTGGTTGTAAGTAACTCTTTCTCGGGTTCAAATACTTTAAAAATTGATGATGTTGTTGGTGTTATCCTAGTGAGGAAATGTGACAAAAGCACAGTGAGACATTAGGTAATGTGCTGAACATGGAGAATAGGGGAAGAAAAAGGATAGAGAAAAGGGTTTAGGGAACCATGAAAATTCTAGGAAGCATCCAAATCCGCAGACTTGGAAAGATAGAGGTTGGAATTGGGGAAGAAATGACCGAAAGATCGCGAGCTCACGTAAACAAAGAGATGGACAACAGTGAGAGAAATCGAAGCAAATTAACGTGATGTGTTACAAGATGCTTTGATTCTTTCAGAGATACATTTTGAGTCTTGGTAGATCCAGAGCTTCATTTCATGCCACACCCCATAGGAAACATTTTCTAGATTGTTCAAGGTGATTTTGGATGTTCATATTAGGGATACAAAACCATGCAAAATTTTTTGAATGGGAAAGGTAAAAAACAAGCAAATCTAAAATGGAAACCAATGAATGCTGAAAGAGGTAAAACATGTTCCGCATTTAAGAAAAATTGATTTCAACATGGTAGTTGGCAAGTGAAGGTTGTATCCATATTTACGATAAGACATGGAAGGTCATTGTATGATCATCAGGATAGCGAAGGAGAGAAGGTAGGGTATATTGTATCTATGTACTAGTAATAATGAATCTTCTATATCTATAGCTTTGTATAGGAGGTGATACAACACTATGGCATCATAGTCCAGGACACATGAGTCCAGGACAAGATCCTTTCACAAAAGAAATTTGTTTTTATATCTTAAACAAATTGATTTTGGACTGCGGAGCATTGTGTTTATGGACAAAAGAGAGTCGATTTCTTAGAGTCGAAAAAGAAAAGAAGCATCGAAAGGTTAGAGCTTGTACATACGACATGGGGACCATCCATCATATCTTGGTGGATCTCATTATGTTACTTTTATCGATGATGCACCAGAAAACTTGTTGATTGGGGTCCAACAAAATCATGTTTTGATATTTTTAAGTAATGGAAAGCTTTAGCTGAGAAAGAGATGTGAAAAAGTTTGAAGGTCTCGGACAACAGATAATGGAGGCAGGAATATCAAGAAGGAGTTTGATGACACTGCCTGTTCATGGGATTTGTAGAGAAGATAGTCTATGAACACCACAAGAAAATGGTGTGTCGAAGAGGATGAATAGACAATCACATGGAGAAAATAGAGCATTGATATCTGCTTGCTCCTTACAGCTCAAGGATGGGGATGTTGTTTACTAATAAACAAAGGACCTCTGCTCTTTGGATGGTAGAATCGCAGGAGGAATGGATAGGAAAAAGCTAAAGTATTCTTGAAAAACTTTCGGTTGTGTAACATTTGTCCATATTGATAGCTATTGAAAATAGAACAAAGCTTGAGGCGTAAGAATCCAAGAAGTGTACCTTTTATTGGATATGGTGTTAATGATTTGGTTATCGCTGTGGGATTATGAAAATAAAAATCATTAGGAGTAGATGTCATATTCATCGAAGGTCATGTACAAAGATCACGTGCAGGGAAAGAAACAGGAAATAAGAAAACAAGAATACACATTGTTTGATGAGATCACTAAAAATAAATTCCAAAGGAACTAGAAATCAAAATGTACAATAAAGCAGGAGGTACAGGCCTCAAACTCCCGCAGTGTTGTTAGAAGATCTACCAAAGTTGGCGCATACCCCTTGAACCATACCTCCCACATTATATTATTTGTTATTGACCCATCTCGCGGAACCATCGTTATGAAGAGGCAATGAAGGCAGACACCAAAAAAGAAGTGGGAGCAAGGCATGAAAGAGGAAATGGATCTCGGAAAATAACCAGACTGGGACTTGGTTCACACCGCTAGAAAAGAGTTAATGCAGAATAGATGGGTTTACAAGCTGAAGGAATAAGATGGAGGAGGAAAACGGTACAAGGCTAGACTGTTGCAAAGGGTTTGCACAAAAGAAAGGTATATAGATTTTGATGAACATTTTCTCCCGTTGTTAAAATGAATTCAATTAGGACTCATTTTAAGTCCGTAAGTAATCAGAATATTTGCATCTTGAAGAGTTAAATGTAAAAACAACTTTTCCATGGGGACTTGGAGGAAGAGATTTGTATGCAAAAACCATAGGGCATGGAGGTCAGCGGGAAGTAATTTGGTGCTAGCTGAAGAAGAGCTTATGGTCATTCCAATCAAGCTCCAAGGTGGTATTTGAAGCTCCTCGGATGTGTTTATGACAACGTGGCTATAGTAGACGTCATTCGATCAAAGGTGTTTTATCTAAAAGCTAGAAACGAAGCTTTTATTATCTGCTATTGTGATGTAGATGACATTTGTTGGCAGTGGACTCAATATGCGTGATAACGCTCAAGAAGAAATTATCCAACTCAATTGCGATGAAGGATTTGGATGCAATAAAGAAAATCCGCATGGAGAATAACAAGAAACCGAAAATCGCGAACCTATCATTGTCTCAGGTGAGCACAATAAAAGGTATGTTGGAGAGGTTTGAATGCGTAACGAAAACCGCTAGTACACCTTTGGCATACCATTTCAAATTAACTAAGGAAGTCCTACATTACGGGAGGAGATAGAATACATGTCCTTATTCATCAGCAGTTGGCACCTTGATGTACGCAATGGTTTGCACAAGACCATATTGCACATACGCAAAGGAGCGCAGAAGGTATGAATAATCCAGGTAAAGCACATTGGGGGGCAGTAAAGTGTATTCTTAGGCATTTGAGAGGCACTACTCCACATGCATTATATATTTTGGAGGTTCGTGACACTCTTTCTATAGGATATGTTGATCTCAGACATGGAAGGTGGAGCAAAGACAAGAGAAGGAGCACCACAGGGTATGATTTAAATATAGGTGGAACAACAATGTTGGATTTCGAACCGCAGGGTTAAAGTTATTAACCGTCAACAATAGAGGCGAGTATGTTGCTGCTACATATTAGTAAAGCGATGATTTGCTTACAAAGGTTTGTGGAGGAATTGGGAAGAAGGTGGAGAGCAATGCATTGAATCGCAGGATACCGAGTGCTATTCACCTCGCGAAAGAACTCAACCTTCCATTCAAGACTAATATGCAGTTGAGGTACCATTTCATACGATCCGGCTTCGAAGATGGACAATTGAAGATAGAAAATATACACACTAGCCAAAAACCTGCAGACATAAAAAGGCTAACAAGGAGAATTAGGAACTGAATTCTACCGCTGGTCTTCGTCGAAGATGAAGAGGAGAAATTTGCAAGGTCCAAGAAGGTTCAGCCCAAAGATATACAAATATAGAAATGGAGTTGTTGAGATCGTACTCGCGAGAGAGATTGTTACCGTGGAGCATGGTTATCTTTCTGATTCAAAGGTCCTTGATTTCAAACGGTTTATACCCCATGGTATTTACACCCCAAAAGTATACACTCTTCCACGTAGGGTACCCCTCCTCACGGTCCTGGGCTATCCCCGACCGGGGTCTGGGTGTTTCTACAAAGGTTCCTAAGGTTCTAAGAAAAAATTCCTTGTAGTATATTGTATTTCTCATTGTAACTGACCGCTTATAAGGTCGCTGATATAATGGTATAGATTATGTTAGGGGTTTTTTGTCCTAGAAGGCAAACCTCTTTTATGAAAGAATAAATTATGTAGGTTGGTGAATATTGTATTCTGAGAGAGGATCATGAGGAGAAAGAAGAGGAAGTTACAATCTGCTCTTTGTTGTAGGTTGTATCCCTTCATCAATGGATAATAATAAAGGAAGGACTGAAAATTTCTATGGTGGACATAACCCACACAGGGTGAACCACGTGAAATCTCAGGTTCTGTATTTTGTATCTTTTGTGTTTTCTTTTCTGCATTTGTTTTATTTTATTGCTCCATGTCCCTGCTTTCTTTTTCTAAATATCATTTTCTTGAATGTTGGGATTCTGGCTATTTTTGTGCAATTAGATTCTAAAAACAAACTGTAGGATCTCTTGGCTTTCACATGGTTGAAAAGGATCATGCATCTAGTGAAACCAATTCCCAAGAAAATAGGCGGGCTTGTTACACTTACAATTTTTCTACCTTTTCCCAGGAAATAGATGCTCATCACCACAATTATAAAAATACACCTACATAGCCTTGAAAGAGCCATCTCTAATAAGCTAGCATGGAGATATATATAAGAATAATCTTGATCAATTTTCTTACTCCCTAGTGTGGAACAAATATAAAAAGTTTTAATTTATAATCCTTCTCAATAATTGCCATGAATGTTGAAATTCAAATATGATGAAAAATGTGAGAACATGACATGATCCTTTGAGGTGGCTTGTAGTTGTCTCAAGTTCTTCCATTGTGTCATCGGGCCAATAACTAAAACAAAAATTAATTCTTTAGGGCTCACTTATGAAATTCTTTGCTCTTCAAAAGCAATCCAAAGTAATATAGCAGAACAATTATACATTTTCTCTCGGATGATTTACTTCCAAGAAGAATTGAGTATAGAAAGTATGGTTAACTTTTTTACTCATGAAGAGCTCATCTCCTCTAAAAATACATGACACGACATGATGTGATGCCAATGTGAAAATAAAAACCATACCAACTACAACTTTATCAAGACTCCCAAAAATTCATGATGAGGTATAGGATTTAATCACCTTGTTATGGTCCTAGAGAGGAGCAACAAAACAAGAACAACAACAATTGATAACCATAAATAAGAACAACAAGATGATGGAAAAAGGCTCACTAGCCAACATTTCTCTCCTTATTCACCCAATGGATACATATTTATAGTACAATGGGATGCCAACTCATAGAGAGTTTTAGATCCTAAAATCATGCATGACTAGGCTAGGCAATCTTAACTAACTCATTAGTCATCACTTGAGAGGATATATTACTAATATCCTAAAATGAATAATACAAATATAGTGACAATTTAGACTTTAGCGGATTGGTAGAGGTAAGACATAGGCTAACAATTCCCTCCTCAATCATAAGTCCGATCAATAATAATACTACAATAAAGCATAAATGGTATCAATTCCAAGTCTTCATACTAAAACTCATGTCCTAAGCCTCAATGAAGAACTCCTGAAAAACCGCCAATCTGGAAGCTGAACATGTTCATTTGAAATGAACTGTAAGAGAGTTGAGATATGGAAGTGAACAACAACAATATCCGAATATTTCCTCATTGCTTGACAATTTGATCATTTTTCCAAGTATTTTAGTTAGAAGAATCTGATGTCTTATGTTAATTTGTGAACATGTAGTATCACCACTTTACTATCAGTGTATCACTGAAAGTGCTCTCTGGGTTTGTGGTTTGGGATAACCACTGGTCAATTTATACCATGTATATGATGGTTTTTGTATGACCACTAACCACTTTTGACACTTTTAGGTGTCCAACAACATCCCAATGTATCATGTATGAGTCATTGTAAGTCATTGAACCATAATTCTACAAAAGTCTCAAGTATCTCTGAAAATTCAATATGTAATCATGTGAGCCATGATGCATGAAAATTATTTACTTAATGTAAACTCCAATCTGATGAGAGATAACCAAGAGAAGTGAATCGGCTTCTAGTCTAACACATCCCTGAAATGCTCTATTAACCAAATCATGTGCCACAGCCGAATGTAGAAGGGACCCTCTTGTCTCAAGTAGGTCAAATGACCATCTATATGAACCAAATGTTCACATCATTACTCTCAAAATAAAATCTAGATTCAACTTAAACTTATTGAACTATAATTCTACCAAAGTCTGCCATCTGGCTGCACTGACTATTTGAAAATTTTATGCCCATCCGCATAAATTGATGTTTGTTGTTGTTGAAACTTTCTGCCCTCACAACCATCTTCAATTCCATCAATACCCTCTTGTCAGTTGAAAGGAGAGATCATAAGTGGTTTCATGAACCATCTTTCACTGGAATTTTGAATCCCCCCTTAAGGTGCATGAGAGCTACATCATTGTACTCCCTCCTATAAGGTGCAAGAGAGTACCATACTTGTTCCATTTTGAGTACAACACAAAGTGGGCATGCAGAAAAACCACATGTTATCTCATCCCCGTGAGGGCCATGCTCGAAAAATACGCCATAAGGGGACCACTATGTAAGGTACAAAACAAAGCAGGTGTTGAAGGGCTGGTCTTACTCTAGATTGAATCCTACCTAAGACTTATATAATCGCTATTGTTGATGACCACTGCCAAGGATCAATCCACCCATAGTGAATTTTCAATCTTGCGAGTTTCTTCAGTGTTGAACATCCGTCTCAAGAATGGTTATGCTTCTTTCCACAATGCTGGCAAGGATGTAGATCAAAACACTAATCCTCTTTGTGACCAACTCGAATACAATGTTGACACTTATCATTCGACAATAACTGAACAGTGAAGTTGAAGCTTGAAGGAATCCATCACTTCAAACTTGATTGGTCCTGAATAATCATGAATATTAAAGGTAACTTCCTTGTTTACATCCAAGTCCTGTTCTATTCTTGTTGTGGATGATTTCTTCCCAAGGTTCCATGATGGGTTGGAAAGTATTATGAACCTATTGCTTTACTACATGTTGATGCATCATTGACAAGTTTTCTTCTAACAAATCAAAAGAAAACTCTTGGACTGTAGGTTCATGAATAGATTCAACTTCGTCTGATAATGTTTATGAAGTTGTATCACTTTGTTGTTCTTTCACTGACTATTGATCAAAAAATCATCATCATCATCATCATCATAGAGAGGGCTGTTCCGAACAAAAACTAGTTCAAAACACTCATTGGTTGTTGATTTTGATTCATCAACTCATCATTCAATAGTTGGAATAGAGATTGAAGAAGTCTAACTTTAGTTTGCATCACTTGCAAAACAAGTTAGTGTTGATTGAAGAGTTGTTTTGTTCAATGTCACCTGTTGTCTTCGTGGTGTTTATTAGAGTGTTCCAACTCTAATAATTCTGTAGATTTCGAGCCATTTCAAAACACTAAATGAGGTCCCCTTGTGAAGGTAGATCCTGATTACAATTTGAATCGATAGAAGAAGGATTATCTACAACTCACTCACTTGAACTTCAAGCTCGCTTGCTATTCATGCTCAATTGAACTTCACGCTCGCTTGATATTCACACTCAGTTGAACTTTACGCTCGCTTGCTATTCACGCTCGCTTGATTTTGTTTCATGCTTGCTTGAACTCTTCTTTCTTTCTTGCTTCCGGGAAGTTGAGGATGTCGGTTACCAACGAAAATGAATCCAAAACTTGATGTTTGCAATGATTTGAGTTTCAAGTACTCATCCCTGTCAATTACTAATTAAAATGACTTTAAAATGGGCTCAAATGCAATCAGATGAAAAATTCAATCAATTCAACTTTGATTTCCAAAAGACAAGACTCCACAAAGCGACACCTGTTACAACAACCTACTAAGTAATCTTTCAACAAACATTGTTTGCAAGTTTACAATTTAACTTCAAATGCTCCTTGATGTGTTGAGTTTGAAACTTTGATTTGTCCATTACCCATGTTGTGGTTGAGGACTTGAATGCTTGAATGTGCAATGCAGATGCTTGATCACATGTTCTTGATTGTAAGTGCTTCACCACTAGCTAATTGTGTGCTTGAATTAACTTGTTTGTACTCAATGTATTATTATGTGTTAAATGATACATTACAAAATTATTTATGTCGAGTTAGACATTAAACATCATAATTCAACAATGCAAATATTCACCACAACACTACATTATGTATCTAAGACTTTATTCACTTTCTATGGATCTAGGAACACAGAAAAATACTTCAATTTTATAAGTATCTCTTCTTACTTAAACCACATACAATGAAAATCTAAATGTACTTTCTCCTTCGAAATGCTTTGACAAGGCTTCAATTCATAAGATTTCACTTATGCTCTCAAAGGCTTAAGAAAACAATAAATTTCTTCTCAAGAAATGAGTGTCTTACAACCTCCCATACAAATCTCAATTCATCAATTACTTGACAAATTCTTCTAACTCTCTTAAAAAAATGAACATCTCTCACTTTTATCCCTACTTAAACTTCTTTCATAAACTTGATGACACATGCCTGGTACCAGTTACCCTTTTTACATGAACATCCAATCTAGGTGTATTCACATTCAAAATTCAATTCATTCCAATATGATTCACCACACTTCATGAGCAAACATTTTTCAAAATATATTCACCCATGATCTTCTCATCTTCATTGAATAAAACCTCACCACTCATTCTTACACATTCCACTCTTCTCTTTCATTATTCAAGTTCACATTTTCATTTCCATAGATTTTCTTACCAACAATTGATGCATCCTATAACCATAAATAAATGTGTATAGCCGTGGTATATGTGGCATAACCAAAGCCTCTCCAGGAAAGTGACCACTACCCATGTCTGTCTTAGTCAAGCGTGTACCTGGGGCTATTGGAGAATAAGCGACTTCGCCTCCAATGTCCATATGAGTAGTGCCACTACCAAGATTACCGAACAATACGGTCGGCCAATAACCTGCAATCTCGTTCTTGATTAATACAGTCCATATTAGGCCTACGTCATCTCTGGATTGGTGCTCAAGAGTTACTTGAATTTCATGTTGTTCTCCTTCATACGTTGATACCGGCATCAAACGTGAACCGGGACCTACGGGGTTGTCGGTTACCACAAATCCTACATAGCCAGAGTCATAGCAACCGTTTATGTAGCCGTAGTTCGTCCAATAAACAAAGATCCTTGTTCAACGTCACCATATCTACCAGGATACACCGTCCATCCAACCTCTATGATCTCTTCTCTCAATCCAAACTGATTACTGAGCCAAACATGGCTGAGACTGAAATTATCAACGAGAGCAACGTCTGGTCTCCAGACATTGAAAGTAGCAGATACAACCGAGATTGGGTTATAAGTGGCGTTGTATTGCACATTAGCATACTCATGCGGACCATCATAATCAACATCAAAATTAGGTTTGATATGGTTTCTTCTTCCTCTCCTATTTAAAAATTGTCTCACAGATCCTGCTCTTTCGACATCTTCCTGTTTGATTTCCCTGATCACCACTATGTGCTCTGGACACTCACTCTTAATGCCCAACTTTGAAATATTTTCGTCGTCTTATGATTCTCTGTGTGCTTTCACTAGGGTTGATGGTAGGTATCAGGCCTTGATTTATTTTCATTTCCATATCGCAGAGATGATTTACGACATGCACTCGCTGTTATTCAGGTTCTTCCTCAACCAGAAGGGAGGAGTTGCTACTGATAAAAGGAAATCTGAGGAACAGAAGCCCAAGGAACAGAGGCCAAACGCTAACGAGAACAAGCCAATTATGACTGAATGATACATAAAACTTCTATGTTCTGTCATGGGTATCTTGTTGGGTGAATTTATGTTGACGAATTACTAGGCATGTGCATATATACCACTGAGTGTGGGATCCGATAAAATCTGCTTAAAAAAAGTTCGGATATATAGTGATTTCCTGTGGATAAGCAATAAATATCAGTCAATAAAGACTTCTACGAATAGCCAGCGTGCCATACCTCTTTATGAGCAGAGCGAGGATACCATCCTGGATCGCGCAAATGTTTCCAATACTAAAGACGAGGATGCTCAACAATGACAAAGATACTACGTGGAATCCATTTGGTGAACAAGAACACTGCGTGGATGCCCTCAGTTAATCACACACTCTACCACGACCTCATATGACTCACATTACTGCGATGTCATGCTATCTCCTCTTTTGAATGTTGCATAGGTTGATCTCCACGCAACGGGTATTTTCCTTTCAGATCACTGGATATTTGAATAGCCGCTACAATAGATCTATGTCTTCCTTTCTTTATATCCGTGACTCAAATAGGTGGTCGATAAATGAAGGATCTTTGCTTCTTCTTCCAATCCGCAGCAAGATTTTCTCCTTGCTCCTGCATTTCTTCTGGCAGGGCTCTACATACAACTAATTCTTGGCGATGACTCCTTTTTCCAGGCTCTAGGCACGCTTCTTCTTCACGCTCAAAATAACTTAAAAAAAAATAACTCTCAGCTTCAAGTAGGCTATCTAGAATCTCCAATCAAAATTGCAGATTCAAAACCCTCGTTTTTTGTTTGCGGTTACAAGAGAATTGAAACTATACACTTAACAAATATTATCTACCTCTCTACTCCTATTCCTACCTTTCAACGCTACCAAACAAGAACTAAGAATCTCTGATACCAATTGTTAAATCAAACAAGAACAACAACACTTGATAAATCATAAACAAGAACAACAAGAAGGCGGAAAAGGTTCACTAGCCAACATTTTCCTTATTCACTCCAATGTTACATATTTATAGTACAATGGGTTATTCCACCTCATAGAGAGATTTGCTCTAGATCCTAAAATAATGCATGATGACTAGGCTAGACAATCTTAACTAACTCATTAGTCATGACTTGAGGATATATTACTAATATCCTAAATGAATAATACAAATATAGGTGACAATTTAGACTTAGTGACTGGTAAAGGTAAGCCATATGTCCTTTGGGGTGAGAAACACATTTCTCTAGTGATGCCAACAACTCCAAAATATAACCATTGACCAATACATTCTATATTGCAATTCAATTAAAACTTTATTATCCATGCACACATAAACTAATACTTAACACCCACAAAAAAATACTAGTAATTGAATGAAACACTTCAAGCACACATGATTATGCTAATTACCCTCGAGGTCGTATTAAGTATAGCCTGTATGTAATAACCATCCAAATCAAT
>SNQJ01S0008985.1:7941-39856 GCA_010110895.2 Picea sitchensis
CCTCCTCAGGAATCTCAGGAGGCATCAAGTTATCTTGGGCTTCTAGAATTGTTTGAAGGGCACATTGCAAACTTTCTAGATTAAGGCCTTCGTTGGTTGGGTTAGGTCGGTTGGTGGGAAAAGGTTTCCGGAACAGGGGTTTGTAAGGCCCTTTGCTCAAGGAAGCTTCTTCAGTCGACCTTTTCAAGTCTATAACTTGATTTGACAGTTTTTGAACAACTTTAGTTAAGTTTTCTAAATCAGAGCTTTCAGGTTGTGTTTTACTTTGAGTGGGCCTGGGGAGGATTTCGATCTTCTTTTTGGAAGAAGCACTAGTCTCAGTTTCGTTGCTAGTAGAGTCTTTAAGACTAAGTATGTCTTTTTCAATCTGGCTGGCCTCCTCGAAGGCTTATAACAACGTGGCTTTCTTAGATCGTTTAACCCAAATAGCTATGCTTTGATGCAAATCTTTAGTGTAGTATGCTATTATAAGACTCTCAATAGGCATATAATCCATAGGGATTCAGTTTTTGAGTGTCAAGAATCTTTTATTAAAGTCTTTAAATTTTTCTTTCGGGTTCATTCTTAAGCTAGAAAGGTCCATGACTAGAACTTCCGGAGTTTTACCATCTCCGAACTTTTCCAAAAAGCATGACTCAAACTTTTCCCAAGACATGATGGTATGTGGTTGCTGGGCAAAGTACCACGTGGATGCATTGCCCTCAAAAGTATACAAGAACAACCTATAGACAACGTCTTCATGTTCGACATTGTGGAGTCTTCTGGCTAACATAAACCTTTTAATGTGATCTTCAGCGATCTGTTTTGAGTCAGGGTCAAACTTGGGAAACCATTTCTCCGGGTGTTTAGGTAAAGGGTGCTGAGCTCCAGGTACAGCTATGGCATCCTGATCAAGCCAGGGTCTAGCAGGGTTGTTCTGATTTTCCATTGGGGTAGTGGCTGTGGAAGGCTGAGAAGGGGAATTGCCTTCGTTAGAGGAATCTCCTCCAGAAGAGGAAGGAGATGATGGAGGTGGTGAAGGAGGTATTACAGATCCTCCTGCAGCAGGATTTAAGATTGGATCTGTAGGATTCACAGTGAGGTTAGTATCACGTAATTGTTCTCTGATATCAGAGAAATCCAAAGGTTGGCCCCATGGACGGTTAGGTTGCCTCAAACGGGCTAAGGCACTATGTGTTTTTATAAGAGATTGGCGAACAATATCTTGTATGTCACCACCTGTAGGATTAGGGGTTGCTGGCTCAACTTTGATCTGTGGATCGTCGGTTGAAGTAGTTACTGTTTGAGGGGGAATATTATCGTTTGAATGGATTTTAGTCACTATAGGTGAGCGATTAGGTGGTGGAGGAGTCTTGCGACTACCTCGTGCCATTAATTAAGTTCAGGCCATCCTTCTAGCGCCATTTGTTGACGGGCGAAATCGACCGTCCGTCAACTGAGAGAGTGGAACCGGTCTGGGGTTGTCTAACAACCCAAGCCATTTGGGATGAACCACCCTGATGGGTTTAGCGGCTCCGTTAGTTGATCTAAGGTCCTAAGAAAACAAAAAAAGAAAACTAATCTACAATAACTAATCTAACTAAAAATAAATAAAACAAACTAATAAACTAATCTAACTAAAACTAATTATTAAAACAAACTAAACTAATCTAACTATTCTATATATACAATCTACTAACTAATACTATTTTAACTAATTAACTATCTAACTACTGACATAAATAAACCTTATTCACAAAATGTACAATATCTACAATTTACAAATTTAAATAAAAGCTGGAAAAATCACTTATATTCTACCCTAAGACAAAGAAAGATGTATTTGTTGATTTTATAATTTTATGAATAGAAATAAAACGAAAACTAACTAAACTAAATCACTAATCTAAACTACAAATATATCTAACTAAAATACTAATAGTATACTAAAGAAATTAACAAAAAATAAATCACAAACTGACCTGGAGAAATGCTCCAGATTTGCCCTGTGTATGATGATTGTGCTAGCTTATCGGAGGGAGGAAACCTGCACCAAATTATCAAGGAGTTGCTCGTAAATGATAGCTGTAGTGCTCTTCAAGTATGATTACAGGACAAACAAGACATAAAAATCACAACAATCATATGATTTATAAATCTCCACAGTTAGATAAACCCGTATGCAAAGACTTATACGAAATAATTCAATTGATGAAGAAGAGAAATATGTCATTCATTAACTGAATAGAGTAATTGCTGTATTTTTAAGTATTGAAAGAAATCAGACATGGATCATATTAATTAAATCACATCATTCTGCAANAAACTAATTATTAAAACAAACTAAACTAATCTAACTATTCTATATATACAATCTACTAACTAATACTATTTTAACTAATTAACTATCTAACTACTGACATAAATAAACCTTATTCACAAAATGTACAATATCTACAATTTACAAATTTAAATAAAAGCTGGAAAAATCACTTATATTCTACCCTAAGACAAAGAAAGATGTATTTGTTGATTTTATAATTTTATGAATAGAAATAAAACGAAAACTAACTAAACTAAATCACTAATCTAAACTACAAATATATCTAACTAAAATACTAATAGTATACTAAAGAAATTAACAAAAAATAAATCACAAACTGACCTGGAGAAATGCTCCAGATTTGCCCTGTGTATGATGATTGTGCTAGCTTATCGGAGGGAGGAAACCTGCACCAAATTATCAAGGAGTTGCTCGTAAATGATAGCTGTAGTGCTCTTCAAGTATGATTACAGGACAAACAAGACATAAAAATCACAACAATCATATGATTTATAAATCTCCACAGTTAGATAAACCCGTATGCAAAGACTTATACGAAATAATTCAATTGATGAAGAAGAGAAATATGTCATTCATTAACTGAATAGAGTAATTGCTGTATTTTTAAGTATTGAAAGAAATCAGACATGGATCATATTAATTAAATCACATCATTCTGCAATAGACTATGATAACTAAAGTAGACTATAATCAACTGCAAATGACATGCATAAACTTGAAACAAAAGATTGATATTATGAAAAGCAAAAGTTGTAGCAGAACATCAACTTCTGTCTCAGTTTGTATTAGAAATACATAGCCTGGTTCTCCCACAAGTGAGGATGATCCTTATTACAAAAAATAATAAGTATTTAAAGATCTTCTACAGGGTAAAACATCCCTGTAGAAGTTATCAAACTGTTTACAGAAAAACTGGGAAGATATCCCAAGTCTTTGCTAAACTAAGAACATAAAACAAAACTAAATCACACAAATATTCCCCTAGCCTGTCCAACATGTCCCATGCAATTCGAATTTACCTGAAAAGGGTCAAAAATAGACAAGTTAGAAGGATCCTTTATTAACAAAATGATAAAAATCTAATTCTATAGACTAGATACAGAATCTTGCGATTCTGTAGCTGGTCTAAATAAGACACAGAATCAGCATAGAAATCGATTGAAAATCTTTTAAAGAATTGAATTCAATTAACATCCAATAGCTATTTGAAAACGAATCAATCAATTGGAAATTTTTACACCATTCGAAATAAAACAGGATCAAGATCAATCAAATGGTTACAGAGATACGTGTACTCTGTTTCTTTTGTTACCACAAAATTGAACGAACAGAATCATAATCAACAGTTGTGAAATCGTTTGATATCAATTTGAAATCGATATAATAAAAAAAAATCGTAGGCAATTGTTATGCTGCCTTATCAACAGGAGATACGATCGCATCCAAACAAGATCACTTTCAAATCGTTATAACTGTATTGTCATAGCAAACGATTCATGCCACGAGTGGATTAACTCAAACTGGTGCGAAAATCAACTCAAATAAAATCATAACAGGATCAATTAATTGGTAACAAAATTCGTAAGAATTATCCGATTGTTTGTTATTGCAAATTGGGCAAACAAGACCGATTGACTTTGATCGAAATCGTTCCATTCAAATGAATTATATCTGGAGTTGATAGACATAACCTAGGTCGACCAATTCGTTCTGCAAATTTAAAATCAAACAGAGCAGCATTTATGATACGAATCCAACTCATGAAAATGATCATACTAATTGAAGATACACAACAATATAATCAAGAGAATCGAACAACTGGAGTTCTAACATAGTTATTATGAATCAAAATCATTCCACGATTTGGGCGCATTTGCACAGGCTTAAATGAGAGCATTGTTTTCATACGAAACAGAGTCGTTCTTTCCAAATTGAAACCGAACAGAGTTGTATTCCTGTTTTTAGAAGATTACATGACAGAGCATATATTAAAAGATCGTAACAACCAAACTCATTGAAATCGTTTGCCAATCACAGCATATGAACCATAACGAAATCAAATCCAAACATGACCGTATTCTAAGTTGAGCATAAAAAACTTCTTGTTTAGAGTAGATACAAAACAAATTCAATTGAAAGAAAAATGTCAATTTCGTTAACTCAATCAGACAAACGAACAAATAAAATCTAAACGAAGACCAATCAAATCCAATAAAAATCTATCAGTGGCTAAATTGGGAATGATCAAATCATGTATCCCAGATGAAATTTCATTTATTTTTAGCAAAGCGAAAATACAGGATGAACACATTATGATAGAGCCATTTCAAAATATAAACAGAGCTATTCGAAGACCCAATTCAAATCAGTATATTAATACTGGTCATTTACAAAACTAAAACGATATCAAAATCATACCTGTATGACGAGCAGACGGCTTAATCATGACAATTTGGAGTTGACAACGGTTGTGGTTGATTCAACATTCTTGAAAAGGATGGAGCCAGTTGTCTTCTTCTTTCTATCAGTTGCTTGGAGCTGGTCTCTTTGACTGGTCAATACTGCAACTTGATTTTCCAATAATTGGATTTTTGATTGGAGTATGGGAATGTCAATGTAGTATCGTTCCAACCATAAATCACATTGGTCACAGGATGGATGTATGGGTTTCAAAAGCACAGGTGAGGGTTTGATTACATTGCCAAGGTTTTCGTTAGGCAGTTTGATCCCAGGGTAGCTAGGATTATTTCTTAGGCAAGGGGGAAGATTCGAAACGAAATCATCAGGTGGCTCGGGGCATAAACCCTGTGAGTAAGGGTATTCACTGGCTAGGAAACGTTCTATGTCAGAGTCCGAATCCTCACTAAGGACTATGGGCTTTTGCTCAGTAGAGGGTTTAGGTTTATTCCTAGCCATTCTCGAAATAAGCAGAGCGTTCTTTTTACCCTTAGCAATAACAGTAGGGTTTGCCTTGGCCCTTTTGCTCGTAGGATTTTTAATAGCCTCAGACTTCTCTACTACAACCTATGGTAAGTCAATATCAGGGTCAACCGAGGGCTTAGGAGAGGGAAGTAGGACATGGAAGGGCACGGTTGGCCCGACCTTGGTTTCATTTACCACAGGCTTGTCAACCTGGACAGGGTTTGTATCATCAAAACCATTTTGAGTGATGAAAGCTCTCCAACTATCACCATGTAAACTCAAGTGATAAACAATGATAAGTTTAATTAGTCCATGGTGCAACAAGCTACTGTCGGCCTTCTCCCTTTTAAACCTTTTAGACATTTTATATAGGCTACGCTGAAAGTAAAAGGGCATATTCAATGGGTATCCCATAAAATTCATTAACAAACGTAGGTGGTAGAGAAACATGAGTCCATATCGACCTTCACAGGTCACGAACTGTTTAACTATTATGAAAAGGTCATTCCATCATGGTTTAATCATGGATATGGGCATACCTCTGTCAAAAGAGGTGACCTTTCGGGAGACGAACAAAAGTGGTCATGGAACCTCTTCCACTTTCGAATTTTTGAATCAACGCTGGCCCGTGGCAGGTAACCCTGTAGCAGAACTGATGAACTTCTCATCGATTTCCAACTGGATGTCACCCACCTTGTCTCTACAGCCATCAAACGTTAGAGAAAACTGTCGTGCCACAAATAAGTTAAAACCCTCAAATCTCTGCACAAAGGTGAGCCAACCGTTATCCTCCAAGTCCTTCTAGGCATTGTCAAATAGTAACAAGGCTTGGCTACCGTTCGGCTCGATTCGCACCACTGGTTCCATGGAGTCGAGCACATGGTGAACAAGCCAGTGTTTGGGTCATAGCATACACAAGAGTAGAGTGCGCGAAGGGTTACCCAAGTGAACAGAGGTAAAATAGGGAGAATGGATAGACATTAATGTCATCGTGTGAAGGTGGTGGAGCTTATCTCTGCCATGCATAATAGTTATTGCCAAAGTACAACCGTCATCTTATAGCTGTTCTACCCATTATAGCATAGTTCAAAAATCACGTCACTTGGCCGACCAATGAAACCAATAGTAAGTGTATAAACCAACGCACACAATAAACGTTATGCCAAAGTTTTAAACCATCAACATTCAATTTGAAATCAATACCAAATGTTTAACCATGCACCAATGTATCAGCTCATATCAATAGTTTAACCAATGTGCCAATGGGTCTTCATATAATCAACATACCAATAGTTTTGAAAACACGATCATAGGTATCATATTAAAAGATATATATGAAGGATTTAACCATAAGACCTACGTATTTACATGAAACCAATGGTCAAGTAGATCAAATCAAAGACCATATAAATTCAAATGCTAATGCATCGCAATTCAATAAGACAAAGTCACACAATCAATCTAAGAATGTCCAAAGAGTACAGATCAAAAGTTTTGCCAGCTGCATAACGATAAGTGAAATGTAAGCGCAATAGGCATATTGACAAGAAGGATCATGACAGTTCAAATAATGATTTCAATGTGACTTCGAAAGACCAAGTTTTCACGCTTACAGTCGTGAAAACAACAACGAAGGTAAATGTGCAAATGTCACAAAAATAAAAATGTCGTTTATTTGAAAATTGCGACGAAAAATTGATGTTTGCAAAACATTGGTGTAGGCAGCTTATAAGACAATGGAAAAATGTGTATTGGCTGCCAACAACACCCCATTGTGCATGTTTGATGATAAACTGCTAATGAGAAAATTTCCCAAAAGGGAAAGTTTGATGATAAAGTCCCAAAGGGGAAATTTCCTAGTATGGTATATCCCCCATGGAATAAAATAATAAAAATAAAATATACATGGGATTTAGGAAGAAATAAACTTTTTTTTTTGTGACTAGCAGAATCAACAACTAGTTGGGCAGATACTCACATGACACATGGTCGTGTTATCCGACTGCTACCACTATAACCTCCAGGCATGCCAATGCAGCCCCTCACATGGCACACAAGGTAAGTTGAAGGTTTTGAACCAATGACTTCACATAACAGAGTTCCTTAATAGTAGGAAGCAAGAAATTAAAAATCATGGATGAAATGAAAATAAAAAATCAAATGAAATAAAAATTAAAAGTAAAACGAAAAAATAAAATAAATAAAATTTAAAAATAAAAATAATGAAAATAAAATAAAACTGAAAATAGAAAAAGTAAAAATTAAAGAATAAAATACAAATCTGGGATAAAATAAAATAAATAAAATTACACAAGCCTTTATATACAAAATCAAATCTAGATGTGGTAAGGAAAAATGAGTCCTAGCTCCACTTCTGGGTTCAGGTTCTGATTGTGGATAAAGGTTCACATCCAAAATTTTAGACTTATGAAAATGCATGGATAAAGAAAGTTCAGATGTCCGGATGCCACATCAGATAGGACAAGTCAATATGACAAGGAGTGAGTCAAGTAGAATAACACAAGATAACTAGAAACCTGGACGAAACATCATACGTCGCGTCACATGACACGTAACATGTTACATTGGATGTCACACAAGGTGAGAATGACTTGTCCAACTCATGGTCATTGGAGGAAGAAAATAGAATGGACAAGTGGAAAGTATTAATTGGATCTCATAAAGGCATGGATCCAGAATCTTGGATTTGGATGAGGGTACCTGTTAAAATAAAGGCTAGATCCAGATGCTCTGTGATATATAAAACCTAGGAAGCCACATGGATTCCACACAAGATACAAGTTAGACACCCAAAAGAAGTATCACATGAATATTATTGACAAAGAGTATGGATGGTGGAGATGACACATTATATGCCAAATCAAATTCCACATTAGACTCATAAATAGAATAGGCCCTATGTTCGGATGATAACTGGAAAACTCTGGTTGGGTATTCAAAAGGTACTACATCCGATATATGAGATCTAGGATTTAGAATAAGGCATAAGCTGAAAAAAACCAAGACTTCTAGATTCTAGATGATACGTCATATGAGGACATCAAGGCCACGTAAGGTGACACCTAGGAAGAATTGGAACTTTAATCCAACCTATCTTGTCGATGTCAGGAACATGGGATGGAAATGAGGTTGTTGGATGAAACTATTCTACACCATCAATTTACTTAGGCTCAACCCATACCTGGACATGAAAGGTTACCAAATGTGGCGACATCCAAGTTTAAGATAATTTTAGAGATAAAGTTAAAGCATTGTTAGAATGTCCTTATACCTGGATATCTGGATATTTAGGATCTGGATGGGAAGAAATTCCAAGTTTTTAATTTAATAAAGACTCGAGGATTAAAAAAGGATCAAAATATATGGATTCGAAGTTTGTTGTGGGCATATGAAATTTGAGGTTTCCATCTATTTCAAACACTTGGAGGCTCTGGTATTGACTTTCCTATCCTTTGTGACCAAATGCACATGATCATTGTTTTTTTAGTGTGCATAAGATTTCTCTTCTATTTAGGCATGATTCTCAACATAAGTATCTTGTATAGGGAATGACTTTGCAACCCTATCACTGAACCACTTGAAGAATTTAATTTTTTATGCAAGGAAAAAGACACTTGCTAATAGGTTATAAAATCTGCATTCTTTTTTCTTTCAATTTTACTAACAAATCTATGAAAAAGAATTGGGCCTGTTCAAAAATGAGGAAATGAAAAGAAGGAATTTATTAGAAGATTTTTTCATAGCTTCAATTGCCACCACATATGCATTGATGACTATGATTTTCTTTTCCCTTTCCCACTTCTAGACATGAATCCCCTTTCCTCCTTTATATTCATCAAAAAAAATATTTTTTTGACATACACAGACCCTACCATCTATGCAAGGCATGCACATAAGTGTGTTACTCCATTGCAGGGCATGTACACATTAATTTTACTCAAAACATGTTATTTTTTGTATGGTTGGGAAGGGTTGACATGTTCACTGGGTTCCTAACCCCCTATTTCCATACAAAACCATTTGTAACCACTCTAGCCACTTGGAGAGGGTATAAAATGAGCCTAAGTCTAGAGGAGAAGAACAATCATATTGGAAGCATCATAATGCTAGCATTTTCTTGCCCCATATGCAATCCTTTGTTCCCTTCTCTCTTTCTATTTATATCTAGTCAAGAAGAATCTCGTTAATCTTCTTTGGACTTGCATGAGCATTGGAGTCAGAGGTACTATTGATGGTGTTATAACCTTATAATTCATAGGATCATCTATTGACTGGAAATTTTTCACTCTGGGTGTATAGGTTTGCAAATAATATTTCATCTCTGCAAATTATTTTCAAGGGAAGCAGTGCACCAAACCCTCAAAAGGTCATTAAGCCTAAGTTTTGCCTCATATACTGCATTCACACCTGGAGAATAAAGAATGCGCTTAGATTGACGGCCAATCTAGCGGCGTGTAAATCAACGACTGTCAGTGGATTCCGAACCCCCTCGACTATTCTAATTTTAACGGTGGGGGGGGGGTTCGGAATGGTGATTGAAAAGTGCGCACAGATCTACGGTTGTCATGGAGGCGCGGAGATGGACGGTCTACAGGCGATTCCGGGCCCCCCCCGATTGTTCTGCCTTTAACAGTGGCGGGGGGGGGTCCGGAATGAGGCATTTTTCTTTGGCGGGCCCTGTCCCAACGTGTCATCCATCCATTGCACCTGATCCTCCATCACCTTTTTTGCATCCATCATCCGCCACTACGCCCTCACCCCCTTGTCCTTTGTCCAGTCGACTACACCCCTTCGCCAATCTTACCCCTCCATGAATAAACAGACTTAGGATAAAAAACATTGTTAGGTTAATAGTCATGGTTAAACCTATTAATAATAAATAAATTAGTGAGTAATTAAAAGTGAGTTATCATGTTAGTAATTTAATCAATTTGTTAATTAATTAAGTTAGTATTAATAGCTAGGTTAGTAATTAGGATTAATATTTAATTAATCCTAATTATAAAACAAATTAATAGAAATATATAAAAAAACAAAAACATATAAAATAAAACATAATAACACAAAACATATTATAATAAACATGCATAAAAATAAAAATATATAAAATACAAAACAAAATAAAACATATAAAAATAAAGTAAAACAAAATATAAAAACAAATATGGCACAACAATGAAACAAGCGTGAACAAATAACAAAAAAGTAAAAATTAAAAAACTAAAAACCAAATCTACCCTGATCTACCCACCTACCTCCAGCACCTTAGCCAACTTCAAGTGCATCGACATTTAAAAAAAAACAAATCGATGGCTTTAAAAAATTCCGGACCCCCACTCCCTATCCGAAACTTAACAAGAGGAGATGCGAGGAATGATAATTTCAAATACCACCTGAGGCGGTTGTTTGCTTATTCAGTGGACCCCAAAAAAACCTTACCACCTAGGAGTCCAGAATCTGCTCTAGAAAAAAGCGCCCTTTTGTTTTTTTGCCTATTTTGGATTTGTTCAACATGTCTTAGGTCAGGGGTCGTTTTTGGGAAAATGAAAACGAATTTGAAGAAAACGAGAGAATTGTTTCTCTATAATGAGATGAAGAACAAAAAGCCTCTCTCATTGTTTCTGAGGTGCTCCTGGCAGGGGAGAGTAAGAAACTTACATCTTGAGGCCCTTTTCCATATTTTCGTTTTTGGATTTATAGTCCACGATTTCACGGAGTGACTATAGCGGTGAGTGAATTTGAAATAGAAGGAGGTTTTAATCCGGCTGTACCCATATCAATAAAATCCTTAAGTTTTTTCCCAGGTATCACCAATTGGGAGAAAACACGCGATACATTGGACCCCTTTTTTGTAGAAAACCGATCCATCTTTCATGACAGGTTCAAATTTACGTGGGATTGGTGAAATACATTTTTGGCGGCGGTTAAAACCGACTCTTGAAACTAAGGGGAGGTCTATCCTATTTATTTAGGGATGATTTTTAATGTAAATTTTGATGGGTTCAGAGGAGACCATGGATTAAAAGTTTACGTAAAATAACATTTGGCGTTGATTGTTTCATCGATTCAATGGGCGATTGCTATGATCACGGGGATTATTGTGACTATTTCGAATGGTGATGTGCATACCTCTGCGTTAATTTGTTTCCTCTGTTATCATAATTAATGTTTTCCTCGTTATTTCGAGAATATTAAGAACATAATTGGTTTTAATGCACCTCTGAAAATCTCACAGCTTGTTATAGTTTTTGTGTTTTCCTTTGAAAATTAAACCGAATTCTTAGTTTCTACGTGTTTAATTAGTTCATATGACCTTTTAAGTCTCACCATTTTATTTAAAATTGAGGATCGAGTGGAGTTGCTGCTTTCCACCGCGATAATGTGCTTTGTTGACATGGATTTTTGACCATTCGTTTCAGTGACTCCATGGCCATATTTTTCTCTGCATATACCCAATTTCATAAACAAACCCATATTTCTTCATAGCTAGCTAATATTCTTCAAACAAAAGCCATATCAGGCAGTCCCTCTCTGAGTCTTGGAAGTATATATCCAAGACTCAAAGTGGTTTGATGTTGCCTGTGTGACTGCCATCACAACAGGCAGTCTGAGTGCCTTGGAGATAAGGCGACTCCAGCGGGGATGTACTTTCCCCGATGAGTACACTTCAAAGCTCAGTCTGATCAGCGATGGTGGACGGTGACCGGAGACACAGAAGGCTAAGGTCATTCACAGCTGACTCAATCATCTCTAAGCGGTGCCAACTCAAAGAATCCCTTTGGAGGGACTGAAGCATGGCCAAGCAGCCTAGAAAGACAAGGTACTCAAGCTCAAATTGCAAGACATCTTTTGGTTTTATACTTGTAATTATGTTTTATCTTATTCTCAGCTTGATCAAAATTATATTGCTGAAGATTACTTTGATTATCTGTTAATTGATGAGTCTCAGAGATCATATATCCCGATGCGTGGATTATGTACATACTCATACACACATTGCACACGGATGCATGCAGCCTTAGAAACCCTAATTGAGACATAAGCCTCATGCTATCTCTACTCTTGCAAAACCTACGGATGGTTGTAAACCTTGCTTCATCTCATGTGCTGAAATTCCAGAACCCGGTACAAGCCTCTAGATTTTGCCTCATTTTTCTCCATGACCTCCCACATCAATTACATCAATACATGCCTAGGTTTGATGGAGAAAGTAATGCGGGAACATCACTGTTGGAAAGCATATTCAAAACCTTGAGGGATTTCCTTGACCTTTATGGGTTGAAGATGATGATGTCTATCGGGGATGTTTATACATTGCTGCAGGTAAAGTTAAAAGTGGTTTAGAAATCTCTGCGGTTGCAAGCATCAGAAATTTTGATCGGTTCATGCAAGTGTTCTTAGATGGGTGGGTGATCATGGGAAATGTTTCCTCATCCTAGAGGAATACAACCACTTGAAGATAACTAGGGGAAATAGTACATCAGTTTTCAGCGAGGTTCAATGTGGTGTATCATTCAATACCTATGGATGTAAGGCCACCTCTTGTCTTATCAGGTACATTTCCCGTATGCAGCGATCTGAGGATGGCATTCAATTAGAGAGAGGAACAACGCAAAACTTGAATAAATCACGAGAACATTCGCGAGTTGATGTAGGACCAACTTGTTGATCAAAATATCAAAGTCAAAGGACAAAGAAGGGGCGGTGAAGTCATCCCGAGCTAAATTTGGAGATTTTAATTCGATTAATGGAAGTGGAAGAGATGATGCAAACGATCAACATGAAAGATTAGCTTGTTGTCCAAAGACACCATATTCCAATGATTTGAGAGAAAGAAAAGGTCATTGTTCCCAAACATTTTGTTGTTCATCCTTGGTACCATGGTTGGATAATGATTCTTTCATGTATTCGTAGCGCAATCAAGAGTAGGCACCATCTCAACTTGTAGAGGAACAATCTGCTGATATGATGTGCATGTTGACAACATTCTTACTTGAATTATCCACCCAATTGTGATCGGTATGATGATGAGCATGAGGTTGAAATAGAGGTGGATTGTTCAAATAAATCAATATCATGTCGTTGGCAGGAAGAATATTAGTTACAGTTCGAATCACGACAATCATCCCTTGCACAACAGTCCTTGTGATGAGAAGAGACAAAAAATCAGAGTAAGGGAAAAATCTTTGCCTTATGTTTCTCTCAATTTTGAGAAAATGGTAAACAAGTTGGCAATGGTAGAGAGGGAGAATGTTCTGATCAAATAGGTAAAGATGCTAGTGCTGATGTGGAGGTTGTTCTAAATCCAGAGTTGTGGCCCTTTACCTACTTTGATTTTCAGATTCCAGATGAAAGATTAAAGCACGAGAGTTATGAGTTAATCCACAATAACTTTGTGCCATTATGCTTTAATTCATTTCAGTTTTTGAAAAAGAATCTTGAGTATATGCTAAGGATAAATGCACAGAAAATCAAAGTTGCAATGGAACCAATGTGATCGGTCAATTTCTACAGGATCGAATATCTGATGTGTTGGGTGACTAGTGTTGTCAAAGTCTTCCTCCATCATCCAACTATGGGATAAAGCGATGTTATGATATTAACATGATCAGGCGATCCAACTTCATTGTCTTTTTCATTAGAAGTCACATTGCAAATCCCATCAAAGAAGTTGCATCCATGTCAGGAAACGCACGAGGATGAAAATAACATAGATAAAGTGCCAGAGATGCCATCCAAAAATCAAGGAACTTTTCATTTCTACACTGATCCTGTAGCTACCTATATGGAGGAATTTTTCAACTGTGAAACCCTAAATCTATCTAGAGCCCATTACTTTTTTTCAAGTTTGTCGAGGTCTCTATGGTAAATGTCAATCACGTTTTCAATAGTGGCCTTTTCACTTTCTGGGTTTGAGTGATCCGGCAAAGGGTCAAGCTGCGCCTTTCACTGTGCTAATGAGCATTCAAGCAGTCCACTGGTCTCGAAGCTACTTGATTGGCTTCATTAGCATTTTGTATTATTTTATTTAACAAAATTACCAGTAGCATAGGGTAGGTAGGATAATGTGAATAAGCTCAACATTAGGAGCATCTCTTTTTCAGAAGTGTTCATTTGATTTGGTTTTGATTGCAAGATCAAAGCGAGGAGCGAGGTTCGCGGAGATAAGATTTTAGGATCAGCAATGGATGATAAAACACCCGGATGCATGTTCATAGGTGCATGGTTCTTGACCTCGAAAGAAGTTGCCATCCCGGGTGGAACCCACTTGTTATAACCCTATAATTCATAGGATCATCTATTGGAAAGATTGCCACTTTCTGGGTGTATAGGTTTGCAAATAATATTTCATCTATACAAATTATTTTCAAGGGAATAGAATTCGCAAACCCTCAAAGGTCATTAAACCTAGAAGTTTTGCCTCATCACGCATTAGCGCCTAGAGAATAAAAGAACAGCTTATATTGTGATGCGATCTAGCGGTAGCGTAAATCAGCGGTGGCAGTGGATTCCATTCGACTATTCTTCTTTAACGGTGGTGGAAGTCAGGAATGGTGATTAAAAGGTCGCCACCGGATATCACGGTTGTCATGGGTAGCGGATGGAGGGCCGGTCTGGTGATTCTGGACCCTCGATCGGTGCGCCTTTAGGTGGAAGTCCCGAGAGTGAGGCATTTCTTTAGTAGACTGATCTAGCGTGTCATCGTCCATTGCACCCGGTCCTCCATCACCTGCATCCATCGCCACTCACGCCCCTCACCTTGTCCCTTTGTCAGTCGACTACACCTTAAGCCAATCTTACCCCTCATGAATGAATAAACAAGCTTAGGATATAAAACATTAGGTTAATAGTCATGATTAAACTTTGTTAATAATAATAAAATTAATTATTAATTAATTAACAATTGAGTTAACATGTTAGTAATTAATCAATTGTTAATTAATTAAGTTAGTATTAATAACTAGGTTAGTAATTAGAAGTTAATTAAATATTAAATAAAGCAATTAATAAAATATATATATAAAAATAAATAAATAAAGAAACATAATATGAGAAAACATATTATAATGAAGCATACATAAAAGGAAATGGAAATATGTAAAGTACAAGTAAAGGAAATAAAGAGCATATAAAGAAATAAAGATAAAAGAAATAAAATATAAAAGAAAAAAATGTAATGCAAACTGATGGGCAAAGTGAACCGAATGACAAAATTAAAAGAGCTAAAGAAATAGATCTACCCTAATTCTGCCACCCTACCTCCAGCACCTTAGCTGCGTGCATTAGAGCATTTAAAAGTGGAGTCGATGACTTTTCAAAGATTCCGGGATTCCCCTCACTGTCTGAGAGCTTCATGAAGGAGTCAGGTGTTGGTTTACCAATACCACCCCTCGGACCGGGTTGTCATTTTCCTTATTCCATTGGACCCCCCAAAAACCTCTCTTACCACCTCATGGGGGTCCGGAATACCACCAGCGGACCCCCCCCAAAAAAAAACCTCTTACCACCTCAGGGGGTCCGGAATACCGCCTTCCCGAAAAAAAACCTCCTTTTTCATTTTTTTGCTTATTTTCACCTGTTCAGCATCTCTTCATCCGAGGCCGTTTTTGGGAAAATGAAAATGAATTTTAAGAAATAGAGAGATTTTTTTCTCTGTAACGAGATGAATAAAAAAAACCTCTCTCAGTTGTTTCACAAGTTCCACGAGCAGGGAGAATCAAAGCCATCTTCGAGGCCCTTTTTTCCATATTTTCGTTTTTCCGTTACAGTCCTAATTTTGCGGGAGCTGTTACGGCCAGATGGAGACGAATTTGGTGAAACCGAAGGAGGTTTTTTTCCATCACATGCCCGTATCCAATAACCTCCTTCATTTTTTTCACAGGTGTCACCTTTGAAGAGAAACACACGTCTGTTAGGACCCCTTTTGCGCAGAAAACCGGTCCATCTTTCATGGCAGACAGTTCCAAATTTTGTGGGATTGGTGGCTATTTTTGGCCGAGGTGGTTAAAAACGACTCTCAAAAATAATGGATAGGTCTATCCTATTTATTCAGGGATGATTTTTAATGTAAAGGTTGATCAGTCGAGGACCATGGATTAAAAATTTTGTAAAATAGCTCGCTGAGCGTTAAGTGTTTTTCATCAATTCAATGAGACAGTGCTATGATGCAGCATTCTTGTGACTATTTCAAATGGTGATTTTCATCCCTATGCACTAATATGTTTCTCTGTTATCATAATTAATGTTTTCCTCTGAATTATTCCAAGAAGATTAAGAACAGAATTGGTTTTAATGCACCCTCTGTATCTGGCTTGGTATAGTTTTTTGTGTTTTCCACTGAAAATTAAACTCAGAATTCTTAGTTGCTCTGTGTTTAATTGGATTTCTTGACCTTTTTTCGTCTCTCCCATTTCATTTAAATTGAAGGATCTAGTGAGTTGTCTACCTTGCCCTACAAATATTAGCCTGTTGACATGGATTTTTGACCATTCGTTTCAGTGACTCCATAGCCCATGTTTTCTCTTCTCTGTCTATACCCAATTTCATAAACAAACCCATGTTCTTCATAGCTAGCCTAATATTCTCTTCAAACAAATATATATCAGACAGAGAGATCCCTCTCTGAGTCTTGGAGGGCTAGATCCAAGACTCAAAGTGGTTTTGATGTTGCCTCTGTGACTGCCTCCGCAGCCTTGGGCAAATTACAGAGCGCTAATAGATGGTCAGTGTTCTGGGTGGAGGGACCTGAAGTTTTTTTCCAGAGTAGTGTCGTAGTAGATATAGGTGGTAAATATCTTTGTCTTTCTATTCATCAATAAAGAGACCTCTTTCCTATCAATTATTTGTGTTTTAATGCATGATGTTTATGTTTAAGAATTGAAATTTTTAGAACACTAATTGATCTAATTGTTTTACTTTCAATCATTTTTATGAGAGTTAGTTATCATATAACTACCCACTTTGTAGTTGTCAACTTGATTTTTTTGTAGGTGATCAAAGGGAAAGTTTGGAGGGAGTGTCAAAGTGAAAGGTCTTCAACTATGGGATCGTCGTCAAACATAGAAAACCTGCTATGCTTCTTTCTTCCTTACTAGTAGTTAGTTAGTCAATTAATTAGAAGATATTTTTATTACAGTTATGGGATTGAGTTCATTATTTAAAGGTCATCTCTTTGTTGTGGATTTAACCCATTGCCATAGGGGAATTTCTCCATAACATAAATAATCTATGATATTTGTCTATTATGAACAATATGATGCTATAAAGTAAGTGTCACGGAAGATATTGAGAAATGTTTTTCTTGTTTGCATCTAATCGAAAATAATATCTCAAATACTTGGAAAAGATTAAAGATCCTCTGATCCCAGTTATAGATTTTAAATTGGGGAATATAATTAACATGTGAGAGCTTGAGCATGAATATGAGGACAACATATACAAGATGCAAAGTAACAATATGATGTTCATTCAAGCCAACCATTCACTTCTCCATGATGTAGTGAGATGATAGTACAAGACGATGCATAGGGACACACCATATCCTTAAAATGGCTTCCTCTTCAAGTCATAAAACGAAGCATTAAACCCTACAATCATATAGGATCAACAAATACCTTTAAGTCCATTAAAACCAATTAATGAAAAAGGTTCAAAAGATAACTTGTCAATCTCAACACAGAAGGATCAAATAAGAATTACAAATTAAAGGTATAATGAATAACATCTGAAAGTACAAGATCAAAGATATTATTGGTCATGGAAAACATCCTCAAAGATAAATAATGAATAAATATATAAACCTCTAACCCCATCAAGGTAGATAAAACATATTCAATAGGCTCATAGTAGTAATGGAGTAGGGATTAGAGCTCAAATTTTAGTAACGGGCCCCTTTCCTTTTTCTTATAAAAACAAAATAAAAAGGGGGTTTGTTGTGGCCACAACACCTTGCTAAAAAACTGATTTCAATTGGAATGATGCCATGAATGGGATTTCTAGGACTTACATAATGCTATATGTACGACCCCATTACTCACTTTTTCTAACTTCACTAAGACCTTTGTCTTGGAATTTGATTCCTTGGGTAAAGGCATCAGAGTTGTACTCATGCAAGAGGGATTAATTATCATTGTCTTTTTCTATAAAACAACTATGTAAGAGGCACTTGGGAAAATCAACTTATGAAAAGGAGATGATATCTATATTGCATGTTATGGATATATAATGTCCATTCCTACTTTGGCAATGTTTCCATATTAGAATTGGTCATCATATCCTCGAATACTTCCTAGATCAAAGGATTTATTCCATCAAGCCACAAAAATGGGTCACCAAAATGTTGGGATATGACTATGAGATAATTTGTAACAAGGGTGAAGAGAATGTGGTAGTAGATGCTCTCTCTCAAAAGTATGAAAAGGAAGGGTCCCTGTTTTTACTCTCCTTCATAGTAGCTGAATGATTGAATTATGTATGCAATGAATGGTTAAAATATCCTAAAATCACTGAGATGATCAAACAACATCAAATGGAACCCCGTACATATCAAGGCCATCCTTGGAAAAATGAAGAGATTTTCTATAAAGGGAATATTTATTTGAACACAAATTCAACACTTAAATCATGGTTGTTATTTGAACTACATTCCTCTCCCACACCAAGTCATTCAAGGTTTCATAAAACATATGAAAGGATAGAATGTTCATTTTGGTGGGAAGGAATGAAAAAGGAAATCCAAACCTTTATGGAAAAGTGTGACATTTTCCATTGAAGCAAAGGAGAGTTAGTGAAACCTATAGATGAACTACAAACTTTATTCATTCTACTAGTTATTTAGAGAGACATTTCTATGAACTTCGTTGTGGGATTACCAAAATATGGTAATGAATTTGTAAGCATAGTTGTGGTTGATTTCCTTTCCAAATATGCTCATTTGTGTGCTCTACAACACCCCTTTAAGTCTTCTACAATCTCTCAAGTATGCATGGATAATATCTTTAAAATCCATGGCATGCCATAATCTATTGCGATGGATTGTGACCCCACCTTCACTAGCAATTTTTGGCAAGAGTTCCTTTGACTCTAGGGAACTCAATTGAGTATTAGCATGACATATCACCCCCAAAATGATGGTTAGAATGAAGTTGTCAACAAGTTATTCGAAGTGTATTTGTGGTCCTTTACTTCAGAGAGACAATCCCAATGGGTCCAATGGTTACCTCTAGCGTAATGGTGGTATAATACAACTTATCATGCTTCCACCTGAATGACTCATTTCTAGGTTGTCTATGGCCAAAATATCCCATAAGTACTATTATACTTACCAAAAGTCTCTAAGGTAAAGGAGGTAGATAAGATATTCACATCTCGAGTCAACATTATCCACACTCTCAAGGATAATTTGGTAATGGATCAAAATAGGATGAAGTAGTAGGATGATCAATGTCATTTTGAACAAGGGGATTAGGTGTTCCTCCATCTACATCCTTATAATAAAAACTATAACGATCCCCTTTATCGATACCATAGTGTCACGTACCTAGCCACACAGGTTGGCCATGTGACACAAATTCCTTTCTTTTCAGTCACATTAGACTTACATATTTTCTTATAATTACTGCCTTTACTACTTTGATTTGTTAAGATGATAATTCCTACCATCAAAAATTCTGAAACATCTCGGATATCATCACATTAACTTAAAATGCCCTTCATATGAACACACATGCAGTTATACAATATATATAAACCATGCATAAATATATAAACCATTACAACAACATATTAAATATATTATACATAGTAAACAACATGTAATTTCGCATAAGAACACTTATCTTTTATGTAAATCACCAACTACGTGCAGACCTCAAACGTTCCTCCCAACCATAGACTTTGCTGCTCATAAAATTTTAGCAATAGGTCACCCCCGAACTGAGACTAGAACTCCACCAGGGAAGGATTCTCATGCCATACTAAGTTCTATACATAACAATTAATCTCAGGTCAAGGTGCCAACTATTGCAACTAGCCTACACAATCTCATTTTCCACATTCCTATCCCACCCTAGGAAGTGTTCCCCTTCTCTGCTAAAAAATCCTTCAACTGCCCCACTTCCCTTATAGGGCTTCAAAAACAGGTTGGACATAAATTCTTAGAGCCCTGCAAATATTTCCCAGTGCACCAGGAAACAATCTTCGACAATTCTCTCACAAGAGAGAGATTGTCATGGGCTTGACAAACCACTTCTTCAAAGTACATGGGCATGACATCCCACCTCTGCAGAGTACATAAATATTGATATTCTTGTTACTAGCTTCTTCCCCGAGCTTTCCCCATATAAATATGATAATAGAAATGAAAAGATCCCCCCTCGAAAAATACACTAAGTTTCCCAATATATCTGCATGTCCCCTACTAGACACTTGTCTTCATGAAGCTTCATTAGCTCCACTTGTATACGTTCTCTTGCTCTTGGAACTTAGATTATATATTAAAATAATATTTCCTTGACTTAATCCCCCTTGGCTTAGATCTTAGTATTAGACCCATATACCCCTTTCCTCTAGTGAAGTTCTTATTCCCCCATACTCTTTCATCTAATTGGTATGCAACAACGATGTTGTTATTATTAATATGAATGATACAAATTACAAAGGTCTTGTAATAATATAGGAACTCTGGCCAAAAAACATATGACACCATGACACTTAGGCCCAAAACATCCTGGCTCACCAGCCTACGTTTCCAATTACATCTTGGGGGTTTTCCTAGGGGAATTACATTCCCCTACCCTTTATTTATGCACCATCCTCACTGCATTATGTACACATGTACAAGTAAAATTCTTCAAAAACCTCCAAAAATATGTGGGTACTCTTCCCACATAGCATATTCATATTCCCATGTTGCATCTTCAGGAATGTAATAGGTCCATTGGACCTTTACTAGTTGAATGGCTCTATTTTAGAGCTTCTTGACCTTCTGATCCAATATGCACACAGGTTATACTCAGAAGTCTCCTTCTTGTCCCACCCAATTCACATTCCAATCAATCATATGATTATCATCAAGAACATACTTTTTAAGCGAAGACACATGGAATACATTATGGATCCACATCGATGCAGGTGATGGAAGCATGTATGGAACATGACCAATTCTCTCTAGGATTTCAAAGGGTCCACAATATCTTGTTGCAAGCTTTGAACATCTCCCCAATTTCAAAGAGCCTCTCTTGGCCTTCACTTTTATAGATACATGGTCACCCACTTTGAACTCTCTGCGAGTTCTATTCTTATCTGCATAGATTTTCTGCCTATCTTGGGAAACCTTTGATTTCTATTTAATCTTCACCATCTAATATTCCATTTCCTTGAGAAACTATGGCCCAACCATTGCTCTATCTATTGGATTGTTCCATATTACTAGGGTATTGTGCTTTCTTCCATATAATGCCTCAAATGGGCTCATCTTCAAAGATTCTTGATACCCATTATTATAGGAAAACTTGACTAAGTGTTAATAATCTTCCCATTTCGATGGTTTATCCATCACATACATTCTTAACATATATTCAATCACTTGATTGATTATCTCTATTTGTCCATTATATTTTGGGTGATATGAAGTGTTAAAGTTTAGATGGGTCCCACATATTTTAAATAATCCCTTCCAAAAGTTTGATGTAAATTTGGGATCTCTATTTGAAACTATTACCTTAGGTACACCATGAATCATAGAAATTTATCTCATATATATATCTGCAATATTAGCTACTTTGTGAGTCATCTTTATTCAAATAAAATGATCAAATTTGGTGAGTTTATCCACCACCACCATGATGGATTCATTCTACTTCATTGTTTTGAGAAGCTTGGTGATGAAGTTGATTGTCACCACTTCTCATTTCCACTCAAGAATAGGAAATGACTACAACAAATGTAACGACCCCTCCATTATAACATCAAATAAGTGAGTACAATGGAGGTAATTTTTTTTGTTTTGTTTAAACAACATCAATAGTTACACATTCAATCTCATTACATCACCACATACCACAAATCTGAATACAACATCACTATTATTCAAGATCAACCATATCACATAAAGATAACATAAGATAGCTACCCACCCAACCTATCCTGCAAGGTTAGGACGTCCAAGACACATAATCAACGCTCAATTCCATGATTCGTTCAATTGATTTTGACCATTTAAGGTCTCAGGACTAGCGACTGTTCTGAAGAACAAGGAGACATCTAGTTCCCTTAACCACAACAATACTCCGAAAATTCATGACTAAATAAACAACAATACCCTTCATAAATTATTTAAATACATAGTATAATCTACTACGATTTAACAATCATTAAAGAAATTTATCATGTACTAAACAAGAAAAATTTATAGCACTTATCAAGAAGCATAACACGAATTTTCAGTTAAAATCCATTCATTAATTTTCTAGATAGAAGGTACTACACTTTTCAAAATCCTATCGGAAATAATCAATTTCGTTTAAGTTTAACTCACAATTTCATTTAACTCAAGACCCTGACACCGAGAGTCAACAACAAGACTTAATTAGTACAGGTTGAGTCGTGATTCCGAAATGACAATAAAATTCAATGTTCCCATAATAGTTTCAACACCCATAAATCTTACGGCGAACAAGGGGGTTAATCAAATTTCAACTAACACATAGAAATCACAAAGGTTTCAACATGGATTAGAAAATTTTATAGTGGATCAATCTTAAAAATCAAAACAACACAATTTTCAGCGACCAATTTATACTGTGATTAATAATTTTAAACACAGTGGATGCGATTTGATTTGGTAGTGAATCGATAATTTTCTCATTACAGTAGCTGCAAATAGATTTGACAGTGAATCAAATAATTTTCTAATGATAAGAGATACAAGTAGATTTGGTAGGGATTCAATATATTTTTCAATTACAGGAGATGCAATATGATTTGGTAGTGAATCAAATAATTTTCTAATTATAGGAGCTAAAAATAGATTTGGAGGAAATTCACTATTTTTCAATTACAGGAGTTGTAAATAGATTTGGCAGCGAATCAAATAATTTTCTAATGATAGGAGCATCATTCAATTTCCTCAGATACACACAAATTATGATTCCACCTGTTTTCTTGTCTTCGACCACCATCATATTGATCCATTATGATTCTTTGATAGGTTCAATGGTCCCATCTTCCAACATCCTATCTATTTCTGCTTTCAATTTTTTCTTATATACATGGTTTAATCAGTACAATATCTACTTCACTAGATTGGCATCTGGATTCAAAGGTATCTTCATCTCCCCTAGATCCCCAACAATCCCTTTCATTTATGAAAATGTAGTTGGGAAAATGTCCTGGTATTCGTGCAACAAATTAGCAATCTTCTCAACAGTTTCATCATTCCAATAATCTCCAATGTTTGCGAACATGGGATTATCCTTCGTACCAATATTCACCTTGTGCATTTTCAACAGCTTTGCATACACGATAAATTCAAGCTCAGGACCCTCTACTGCATTCTCTCCTTTGGTTTTTGGTACTTGCAAACTTCTCAGGTCTTCATCCCCGTGGTTTTCTCATGCAACGTTATAGAATTTCAAAACCTCTTGGATAGTCACAAAAAATCTGGGTGCACTACCTAAGGGTACTAGTCCTGTCAAGTCTTCTTATGTAAAAATCATGTTCTTGATAATTTGCATAGCTATGTCTATTGAAGGAGCATCATCTTCAATTTTGAAAGTTACCTTGAAGTTGTGAGTCAAATATTCCTAGTATGTTGTTCCTTTGCGTGCTTCCAGTTCTAAATACTAGTTCTTCGGGATTGTATCCAGAGTGTGTACAAAAAAGTGTGTCCATTCCTACTTAGGTACTGAACTCCATGTCGCAGTGAACTATGTGAGATGATCTGTAGGAAAAATCAATCTAGTACACTTTTGTGTAGTATATTCAGTAAATGTTTCGAACCTGACCTGTAACATCCTTCCGCATTGTTGCCAATTATCTATTCTATCCTTATGTGTAGCCCAACCTTGCAAGAGTTTCTTTTAGTGCGATATCTAAAGCTATCAATCACTTTTGATCTGGTATGTGCAATTCAATTTATTTTACAAAAGGATATATATCTTTTAGTCCATCATACTTCGGGGGATCACATACCTCAACTCCAATCCTGTGCAATGTGTAGGAAATCTGAGCACATATCCTTGTAGATACTTCATGCAACCTCTGTTGCCAATGTTCTAGGGATTCTTCTAAATCTGACATGCATAAACTGATACTTCGGCAACTGAGTACACCTTCAGCAGTAGGATTAACATAATCATCCATCCACACGAACAAAGGAAGCCGATATATGCAACTGGTAAGGGGAAAGAAATTGATAACCAGCGGAACCATTTGTTGGCGTGCAATAGGTATACCCAAGGTTCAACATGAATTTACCAAAAAAACCCTCATATATTGGCCCTTTAGGCATCACCTACAAGCAGGTGAAGTATCACCCAAGGTATCTATGGGAACTGCAGGAACTAGGTTTCCACAGTGATGAAGGGATGGGAGGCAGTCTTTATAACCATTCTACTAAACATATATACCTTATATCATGTGCACATAAACATCATAACATGTAACATATTCATAACAACTAAACATAACACAGAATAAATAGAACAATCACATCATAACACATAGACACCATGATTTAACGTGATTCACCCGAGATGGGCTACGTCCACAAGACCAACTTATTATTATATTATTCATAGCATCCATTAAAAAATAGGTGTATTGTGCTCATACACTATGTCTCATACATAATTCCCTTTCCGTTCTCTCTCTGTCACACATCACTACTTATCACTTCACTCTTTCATTCTCGCATACATTGCACACTTATATCTTCTTACTCTATGACTACTTAACTACTACTCTATCCCAAAAACCCTTACATATTTATACAACTACAATAGGTCTTAGCCATTTTTGATGGACCAAAATGCCTAATGGATTCCAATGGTCTTCCTTCATTTTACATATTTATCCCAAAAAGTGTGCCAACTCTCTTTCCTTCCTTTACGCTCATTGCATAGTTCCCAAAAATGATCACAAAAGTCTTATCCCAACACCTTTGCTGCCTCACATAAATGGGAGGTCCATTAGATGGATGTTAAATCTGTCTTCTTACATGGGTATTTGAAAGAATAAATCTACATGGAACAACCTCCTAGCTATGTCTAGAATGACTCCAGCCTTGATTTCCACCTTAATAAATCTCTTTATGTTCTTAAACAAGATCCTTGGCTTGGTATGCCAAAATGGTCTACTTTCTTCTTGATACTTCCTTTTCTAGATGTCATTCTAAACCTAATGACAAACAAAGTAGGAAGACATCTCATAATCCTTGTTCTTTATGTTGATGACCTAATCCTCATTGTTATTGAACCAAAACTTTTAAACCATGTGAAAACCATCCTTAAGAAGGAATTTGAAAGGACAGACTTGGGCTATTTACACTATTTCCTTGGCCTCCAAGTTTTGCAAACCAAGGAAGGAATTTTTCTTTCCTAGTCTAAGTATTCTTATGACATTCTTTATCACATTTACATGGATGATTGTAAGCCAACCCCTTCTCCCTTCCAGTCTGGAGTCAAACTTGTTTCCACCTATATTTATCCTAAAGTTGATGCCACTTTGTATTGTTATTTAGTTGGTAGCCTCTTATATTTGACTCATACCCATCCTGATACTTATTTTGTAGTTGGTCTTGTTGTTTGGTATATGCAAACACCCCATGAAAGTCATTTGAAAGTACCTAAAAGGATACTTCGGTATGTATGGAGTATAGTTCAATTCAGGATACATTACAACTCAGGGGGGATTCATTTATTAGTTGGTTTCACTGATTCAAATTGGACCAACAACCCTGATGTTTGCCCTTGACCAAGTTTTGGAGAACTTTGGTCATGTTTGACTGATTTTGGGACTTCGACAGGTTGGTTGAAGGCAGAGCACAAGGAGAAGTGTAGATCGCGGGATCTCTACCCTTTTCAGGGATTTTTGGGTTTTGGGTTTATGTAATGGGTATGGGATGTCGGCCCATGGGTCTTACCCATGTTTAGGCCCATTTTGTAATGTATAAATAAGTATCTAGTTGATGTAAGAGAGAGATGATGGCTTAGTGCTAATGTTAGCTAAGTGTGAATAATATTGAATGCTTTGTGCATATTGTGCTAAGGCTTGCAGAGCTAAGTGCAAGTGTTTGTAAGTGTTGTGTGCATGGACTATGTAAAGGCTTTGTGCTTTGATATACTTGGGGAAGGAGGATCTAGCAAGGTGCACGCAGATATCCTGTCCTATGTAGAGTTGATCTGGAGGCTTTGTGCATGTAAGGAGATTGACAGAAGATAATAAAGAAGAAGAAGAGTTGGTGGACGTAGCCCCACGATGGGGGTGAACCACGTATATCCCGAGTTATGGTTTATTTATGTGATTGATGTGATTTATTCTTAGTGTTGTTGTCTTTATGTATGTTAGATCCATGTGATGAACTAGCTTAGTGCTTAGTAATGTGGAGGAATGATAGGTTTGATCTATCTTTATGTGTTAAGTGCTTGAATGTGTTGGATCTTGTTGAATACTGTGATTCTCTATAACTAGGGTTTTACCTAAGATGTGAATAAGGATTAGATACTAATGAATGATAATTTCTAAGTGCTTTTTTAGACCACTGTAAATCATAGATTGATGTCTCAGCTAGGTTGTAGACACTTGCGTCCTGCAACCACCCCTGCCTCTACCTTGAGTGAGACTTCATCTACTTCACAGGTGTTTCCGAAAGGGTCAGTAGTTAGGGTTTTATTGTTGCATTGTTGAAGTGTTGAACCCTGGGTCTACCCCTATGCCAACAAATGGTTTTGTTGCCAGGACCTAAAACTGTGATCGCTAGGAACTGAGGAAAAGTAAGAGCTCTGTGCGAAGATTTGATGTTGTAGTGCGCAGTATTATGTTTGAATTTTGAAGCTTTGTGCTAAGAAAGGAACCAGATCTAAAGAAAAGAGGTAAGATCTTAAAGCTTTGTGCTCCGAGAAAGGTAAGATAAGTGGAAATTTTTGCTTCAAAAGTATGAATCTAGGTATGTTTGATAGATTTTATTCTAATCTGAAAACTAGGGCATAGATAGAAGAAAGAAGATATGATATGAATAGATCTGATAGAAATAGCGAAAGATATGTTATTCCTATCCATAGAAAGAATTATTGGACTAACAAGTGGATGCAATATCCTAGAAAGATTTTTTTGCAGGTACATCACTATGATCCCAGTGTGCAGTGCAGGAAAGGTTGGGGATCATTTAAGAGAAAGAGAAGATTGACTCTTTGTTATAGTTGCAGAAGACCAAGACATCTTGCTAAGGAATGCCCTGGTAGAAACCCTATTTGTCTTTGTTGTAAATTTGTCGATCATGAAGTTTTGGACTGCCCTAGAATGATTTCTAAAGTCGAGAAGATGAATATGAGTCAAGAAAACCATGAGGAAGGTCAGGAAGCTAAGGACATGATAAAAAACCAGAAAGAATTAGAGACTATATTATTAGAGATGAAAGAAACACTGAATGATCACAGATACATTAGTTTATTGGAGGCCTTAAAAGAGAAAGAGAAAATAGAAGTAAGAACATGAGACTTTGACATAGACTGTGTATTGGATGCAGAAACACAGGTGAACATTATGATAGAAAGAACTTTGGAAATCTTAGGAAAGCCTACTATGATTCCTTCATTGGGAGGGATAGGATTGTTTAAAGGAAAGATGATAACCCTATGTGGAAGACTTACTCATGTACCTATGATTGCCCATGGAACATTGATAGAAGAAGAATTTGAGGTTATTAAGTTTGTTGAGAACAACTCCCCATTTCCACTTTTGTTAGGTAAGACTTGGATTGAGAAAGACTAGATCTGAAAGAAAGAACAAGAGGACACTCTAGAAAAACAAAATCAAGAACTAAGAGATTTCATGGCTAGGAGAATAACACACTTAATATAAGAACATTAGGACAAGTCGAAGAAACTTAGAACCAAAAACCTAGCTGTCGAAGTTGAAAGAATGCAAGAAGGCTTAAAGAACCTGTCCATGTAAGAGAATAGAGCACCTACTCCAGAAATAGTATGAGAGGAAGTATTACCCTCGAAATCTGTGAAAGACCCTCAGCAGTGCGAATTTACCATGCCAAAAGGAGATAAGAACAAGAATGGAAAGAGGAATCTAGAGACATAGATCACAGGTAAGAAAGCTAGAAATCTCAGTAAGAAGAAGGAATAGCTAGAAAAGCTGCAGGAGGTTCGAGAGAGGACTTCGCAGAAGAAAGATCTACAGAACTTGAACCTCGCTGGAATAGCAGAACAACGTAGATTGGCACTTCACCATGACGAAACAATATGACCATTGGAGGTTTCCCGACTATTAGAACGATGCTCCAGAATGGCTAGAAATGTTTTTATTGCCGGAACGTTCTCCATTGGACCATTGAGACCACGCCCCAACGAATAGAATCACATTGATGAAGGATTTCTTGTCCATTGGAGGGATCCATTATGTCGTTCTCTATTTATCCCATCGAATGTTGCACCGAGAACAATTTTTCCACTTGTGATTATCTGAGCCTGTAGAGAGATGACTATTACTGTGCTGTGCTTATTGTGACCTCACCGTAGATCCAATTTCCTTGAGTGTTTGTCCTCTAATCCGAGCTATTTGATTACCATTGTGTATGTCGGACGAATTCAACACAGTCGAGCATTCTGTAAAGGAGGTCATCATAGACCTCATAGTAGAGAAGGTTATGTCCACAAGAATCCAAGCCTCGACGATGAGAGGAGTGCAAGCATCACCATCAACTACTCGTGGATCTGGACCATCCCGAGCTGCGATAGAGAAATGAACCAAAAATCGTGATGACTTAGCGAATGTGAAGCTCATCACATCTATCCTGCTTGACTAAATCCCTCCTCTAGCCAGCAAAGTCAGTCGTGATAGTGTCCCGAGGGACTTTGACTACACCTTGATTACAACATACCTCCCGAAGGGGATACGTGCAGCTAAACTGTAGTTGAGAGAATCAAGGCATTATCCTTGGAATGAAAACAACTCAGCAGTCAAAGTGCGGAGACCTATGAGGGCCTTACAGAGGACCCTAATCTCAGGACTCTAGATTCGCAGCTCCAAGAGGCAAAATAGTGACAGTGCAGGTGCAGTTGAAGCCTCTATCAATGGTCAAGAGGATGAAATGGTCCCAGGAACAATGGACTGCTCAACAATAGGTCCATGCCATCTAATGTAAAGTCATGGAAGTGACTCAGAGACTCCAGCCAGTACAGGATGAATCTTGCATACTTTTCAAGGAGATTGAAGGACAGGGTACACAGCTGGAGAAAGTGGTCACCATAGTGGAGCAGTTCTTGGAAGGACCAGTGAATGAGAAAGTTATTCAGGATTTAGTCGAGCAGGAGGCCCTGGAGAAGTAGAAGGTCGAAGAAGCTCAAGCCAAAATCGAGACATTTGAAGCAAGATTGCCCAGATCAAAGTGACTCAGGATGAGTCACAGGTGAGTGTTGGGGGCGTGTTGGCCCTTGACCAATTTTTGGAGAACTTTGGTCATGTTTTACCGATTTTGGGACTTCGACAAGCTGGTTGAAGGTGAAGTGCAAGGTGAAGTGGAGATCGTGGGATCTCGGCCCCTTTTTAGGATTTTTGGGTTTTGGGTTTATGTAACAGTTATGGTATGTCAGCCCATGGGTTTTACCCATGTTTAGGCCCATTTTCTAGTGTATAAATAAGTAGCTAGGTGATGTAAGAGAGATTCGATGGATTAGTTCTAATGTTAGCTAAGTGCGAATAATCTTGAATGCTTGGTGCATATTGTGTTAAGGTTTGCAAGGCTAAGTGCAAGTGTTTGTAAGTGTTGTGTGCACAGACTGTGTAAGGGCTTTGTCCTTTGATATACTTGGGGAAGGAGGATCTAGCAAGGTGCGTGCAGATCTCCTATCCTATGCAGAGTTGATCTAGAGGCTTTGTGCATGTAAGGATATTGACAAAAGATAATAAAGAAGAAGAAGAGTTGGTGGACGTAGCCCCATGATGGGGGTGAACCACGTATATCTTGAGTTATGGTTGCTTTGTGTGATTGATGTGATTTATTCTTAGTGTTGTTGTCTTTATGTATGTTAGATGCATCTGATGAGCTAGCTTAGTTCTTAGTAATGTGGATGAATGTTAGGTCTGATCTATCTTTATGTTCTAAGTGCTTGAATGTGCTGGATCTTGTTAAATACTGCGATGCTCTATAACTAGGGTTTTACCTGCGATGTGAATAAGGGTTAAATGTCAATGAATGATAATTGTTAAGTGCTTTGCTAGACCACTGTAAATCACAGATTGGTGTCCCAGCTAGGTTGTAGACACTTGAGTCCTGCAACCACCCCTGCCTCTACCTCAGGTGAGACTTCATCTTCTTTGCAGGTGTTGCTGAAAGGGCCAGTAGTTATGGTTTTGTTGGTGCATTGTTGAAGTGTTGAACCCTGAGTGTGCCCCTGTGCCAACACCTGATGATTGAAATTCTACTACAAGTTATGTTTTCAGCCTTGATTTATGACCTGTCACTTAGTCTTGTAAGAAAAAACAAGATATTTGTCTTTGTTCAACAGAAGCAGAGTATCGATCAATGATTAATGCAAGTCAATAATCCTTGTGGCTTTGATAGATCCTTTCATAGTTTGGACTCTAGTAGCAACATATGACAACACTTTGGTGAAACAATCAAAGTGCGATCAAGATCACAAAATACCCATTTCAACATCAGCGTAGAAAACACCTCGAGATACACATGCACTTCATCTGAAAGTTATTTGATGATAGAGATATTGAAGTGCTCTTTTTCCCTACAAAATATCAAGTTGCTAACATATTCAAAAAGTTTCTTATAGAAGAGAAGTTTTCCAAACTTCAATCTATGTTAGGATTTTAGGAAGTTGTCATTGACGGGGGATAGGCTCTAATTCCTCCTTCCTTCTCCTATCGTGTTACCTTTGTAAATCATTCAATATCATCCCAAGTTATTCTCAAGGGGGGATGTTAGGATATTTAGACACTTAGGAGTTAGTTAATATCAACTTGGTCTAATGTGTCATTAAGTAAAATTGTGTTTCTTTAGTATGCATTAATATGCATTTGCAGTTAGGTAATACGACAATCATGATATGTTACCGACATAGAGTGATCTGATGGTTTATATTCTCCTCGATATTAAACAACTACATTGATCTATGGATTAGCACCGGATTGGTCCATGATCTCTATTTAAAGAGCATGGAGAGACATTTGTCGATGATCGGTTGTGAGAAACTCTCTTGTAAATATCTCTGTAATATTTTCTTTTGCATTAATAAATTGCTCCAAGTGACCATGGATGGGGCCATGGACATCTCTCCACAAGGGTTTTACCACGTAAAAAAATTGATTTGTTGATCTTTGATCTAGTTTTGTGAGTGGTTACTAAAGGTGTTTATCCTCTATTGGAATACATGTGTTGTCGAACACTGAGTTCCTCGTCAAATGGAA
>SNQJ01S0008985.1:39934-82967 GCA_010110895.2 Picea sitchensis
CCCCAATAGTTTTGGGTGTTTTTTCTATTTTAGTGGTTTTGAAAATTAATCTTGGATTAAGGGATTACGGTTTTGGTAGTTGTGGAATACCTAAAATATTTTATATATTGTATTATGGATGGTGAAATTAATACAATGAAGAGTTGAGAGGTGTGGAACCAAGGAAGGATAGATTTCTCCCAGTGAAGGTTTCCAACATAAATCTCTCTGTACTATGTGTATGATCCATTGATTAATTTTTGTTTTTTCTTAAGAATATGTATGTATAGTTTTACCTCACAGGTTTAAAACTTACATGTGCTATTAGAGCACTTTTTTGGCTTCGAGGGGATGTCTTTGTTGTTGAGAATTTGGCTTAATCTTGATAGATAAAGTTTATCTTGGGTCTGTGATAAACTTGGGTTTAGTGGGAGCTTTGTAGTGGTGATTCATGTGTTGAAAGAGAATGGCGACCAGTTCTAGAATCAATATTGAGAAGTTCAATGGTCAAATATTTAAGCTATGGAAAATCAATATGGAGGACCTTCTTGTAGACAAAAAACAATGGATTGTTGTGGATCCTGGTGCACAAACTATTGGTACACAATCAAATGGTACACAATTTATTCGTACATAATCTATTGGTACACAATATACTACTATATCGAAAGAAGATTGGGAGATGTTGGATAGAAAAGAAATGAGTACAATTTGAATATGCTTGGAAGATTCAGTGTTACTAATGTTTCAGGAGAATCTATAGCCAAGGAACAATGAGAAAAGTTGTGGAATTTGTATCAGTTAAAGTCCTTGGTAAACAAGTTGTTTCTTTGAAAGAAGATGTATCATCTTAGGATGGAAGATGAAGATTCTATGACATAGAATCTAAATGCCTTCAATACTCTTGTAAGTCAACTTGTCTCTATTGATATTAAGCATGAAAAATAAGATAATTTTATTACCTTGTTATGTTCTTTGCCAGACTCCTGAGAAAATCTAGTTGTAGAAATTGGTAGTACCACTCAATATACAGTGAAGTATGAGGATGTAGTTTCATCCTTTTTATCATAAGCGATGAGGCAGAAAATCATGGATAGTCAAAGAACATATGCTTTATTTGTAAGAGGTCATATCCAATATAGGAATAAAAATAAGTATTTAGGGGGGAGATATAAATCTAGAGCTGGATCTAAATATCCAGGAAAATATTTGAGGAAATGTTGGAAGTATGGTAAACCTGGGAATTATAAGAAAGATTGTAGGTCTAAGAAGGTTGATAAAGCAAAGGGATCTGATGATGCCTCTTCCACAGAGGAAAAAACATCCATATAAGAAGGAGGTGATGTTTACTTGGCATATACAAGCACATATGTAGATTGTGGTTTGTGGTTGATCGACTCGAGTGCATCATTTCATACAACTCCTCATAGGGAGTGGTTCTGTGAATATGAAAAGTATGATGGAGGTGATGTCTTCCTAGGAGATGACTCAAAAACTAAAATCATGGGACCTGGAAGGGTTAAATTTTTGTTGAAAGATGCAAGGATTAGAATTATCCCTAGGGTTCTGCACATTCTAAATCTAGCCAAGAGCCTAATATCTATAAATAAGTTTGATGATGTAGGTGTGGATACTTTATTAGGAAAGGGCACTTGCAAGATGGTACGAGGAGAAATGGTGTTGATGAGGGGAGTTTGGTGTGGAACTCTGTACAAGTTTCTTGGAAGTACTTATATTGATGGGTGTAACAATTCTATTTTACTTGAGGAGAAAAATAAAGAAGACAAAATCCATACTATCCCTAGAAAGAAGATTATGTTGTGGCATCAAAGACTAGGACATATTAGAGAAAAGGGACTTCGAACACTAAACGGTAAAGGTATGGTTGAAGGTATGTTTAATTTCACCCTAGATTTTTATTTTTGTGAACATTTCATATATGGAAAATAGAATTAAGGAAGATTCCCATCTGGTTCTACAAGAGAAAAGGAGATCTTAGAGTTGATTGATCCGGATTTTATGAGCAGAACGAAATAAATACAAATTATTAACATATACTTAACACAAAATAACAGATATACAGTAAAACGAGTTTTCTATTCAATAAGGAAATAAGTTGAAACTGTAAAATGCAGTGGAAACAAGTTTGTTGGAATGGTGGCAGCTTATCTCTGAGAAGAGATGTGACGACAGTGCTCATTCAAAAGAAGATGACTACAATGAAGCTCTGAAGGCATTTTTACAATAAACAGGAATGCCAAAACCCCTAGACATACAAAAACCTAACCCTAGGAGATGAAGCGCCAAAATTCATGTGGGCCTCGTTTGGGTAAGTTAGTACATTAACTTCTCGGGGTCGTAACTTTTGCATACAATCTCCGTTTTAGGTGTATCATAGCCCGTTGGAAAGGTATCATCGAGGAGATTCATTTTGGGGCCTCAATCATGCCTTCATATGTCATTGAGTTGGGTCAATCCCAAAATACCTTCATTTAGGCGCTCAAAATGGCCCCAGAAGTAAAAACTGCTAAAAATAGTAAATTGCCAAAATTGCTAGAAAACTATTTTGAGTCAGTTGGAAAAGGTGGGTGGCCACCGATATCCACCTGGATCAATCCTCCATCCTTAGGAAGCAATGGTCTCCATTGCATTGAGGTCCCCCATCAGAGGAGGAAATTTCTGCTGAATCTGGCCCCAGGTGAGCCACTTTCCTTGGTGTAGGAGTTTCCCTACTTTGACGACTCGATAAAGCTGGATCCTTTGATATTGAGTGTACTTGATCTATGTGTCCACAATATGATCAGTGGATACCTATTGTATGCAGTCGGGGTTGAGCTCAGTTGGTGTCAGTTGTTCTGCTACTTCTGAGGTGTCCAATAATGGCGGGAAATAAGGACAAAGGAGATCCACGTTGAACACTCGGTGCAGGCCAAGGAAAGGAGGAATCTTGAGCGGAAACACATTATCCCCCATGAACTTGGTGATGGTGTATGGCCCATAACATAGTGGGTGAATATTCCGATGGGGTCCTGTAAGGCACTCTTTATGCAAGTGCAACCAAACTTTGTCACCCACCTGAAACTTATGTGGCACCCGATGTTGATCATGGTGTTGTTTGTACTTGTCATTGGACTTTTGTAGGATATCTTGAACCTATTGGAGGATGTGCTAGATCCATTCAATGAACCGGGTGGCTTTGTCAGATTCTGTTGGAGCAGGAGATGAGTCGGTCAAGGTGACCGCAAGGGGAAGTGAAACATCTATGGGACCCAATGGTTGGAATTCCAACCCCACCTGAAAGGGGTTGTAGTCGGTTCAGCTATGCAGGGCTTGGTTGTAGCTATGATGGACATAGGGAAGGCTCTCATCCCATGTGCAAGGGTGATATGAATTATACATGCGAAGGATATTCACAATCATTCAATTTAAGACCTCGGTTTGGCCATCTATCTGGGGGTGGAAGGTCGTGGATTTTGTGAGCTTGGTGTCCACCAGTGACCAGAGGCTTAACCAGAATGTGCTGAGAAATCAACTGTCCTGATCTGNACCCGATGTTGATCATGGTGTTGTTTGTACTTGTCATTGGACTTTTGTAGGATATCTTGAACCTATTGGAGGATGTGCTAGATCCATTCAATGAACCGGGTGGCTTTGTCAGATTCTGTTGGAGCAGGAGATGAGTCGGTCAAGGTGACCGCAAGGGGAAGTGAAACATCTATGGGACCCAATGGTTGGAATTCCAACCCCACCTGAAAGGGGTTGTAGTCGGTTCAGCTATGCAGGGCTTGGTTGTAGCTATGATGGACATAGGGAAGGCTCTCATCCCATGTGCAAGGGTGATATGAATTATACATGCGAAGGATATTCACAATCATTCAATTTAAGACCTCGGTTTGGCCATCTATCTGGGGGTGGAAGGTCGTGGATTTTGTGAGCTTGGTGTCCACCAGTGACCAGAGGCTTAACCAGAATGTGCTGAGAAATCAACTGTCCTGATCTGAGACAATGGTTTGTGGGATTCCAAAATGTACCCAGACTCATTCAAAGAAGATCTTGGCAGTGGCCTCTGTTGTGATGTTCTTCTTACAGGAAACCAAAATCGCCATCTTAGAGAAGCGATCAACAACCACAAAAACATAGTCATTTCCCCGCTTGGTGGACGGGAGGCCCAACATGTAGTCCATTGAGATGGATTCTCATGTCCTTTCAAGAGTAGGAAGTGGGGTGTACATGCCCTATTTATTAGTGGTCGGTTTGACAATCCCGTAGGCATTGCAGGACCTGATATACTTGATGACCTCCTATCGAAGTTTTGACCAATAGAAAGGTTTTTGTAGCATCGTCACTGTCTTTTCGACGCCGAAGTGTCCTGCCACCTGACTGTAGTGGGATTCCTATATCAGCTTCGCTCGCTCGCTTGATGGAACACAGATATGGCCCAGACAACACAACAGCCCATCCTAAAGATGGAAATTGTCAACAACTACATTTACCCCCAACATTTGGTAGGTGGTGGTGAAGTCCAAGTCTGCCTCATAGAGTTGGGGCCATCCATAGGTCTCATGGCCGCAAGAGTCTAGCACCGTGGTGAGTTCCGCGACTGGCAGTTTACTGAGGCAATAAGCGATGCAATTGGTGCTTCTTGTTTTATACTTGATGTTGAGGTGGAATTGCTGCAAGTATGTGGACCACTTTTGATGGCGGTCATTCTACAATTTTCCTTGTGTCTGCATAAAATACAGTGGCTTATGATCAGTGTGGATGACTGTCTCCTTCCCAAGAATGTAGTGTCTCCACAGGCGGTAGGCTTGCACAATGGAGTACATTTATTTGTCATAATTAGGGTACTTATGGACAACATATGATAGTGTCTCACTATGATAGGCCACAGGATGGACGTTCTGAGTGAGAACAACACCCACAACATAGTTTGAAGCATCTGTCTCGATCTCAAAGGGTTGTTGTAGGTCTGGGAGTGAAAGTACTAAGGCTGAGCACAAGCGTTGCTTCAAATCATCGAATGCTTGTTGTTGGTACTGACCCCACGCAAATTTCTCCTTACCACCACCCTTGTTTATTTGGCTGAGGGCCCATGCAATATGGGAGAATCCAAACACGAACCTATAGTAGAAATTGGCAAGGCCCAAGAAGCTCCAAAGATCAGTGAGTGTGGCTGAGGCTGGCCAGTCACGGATGACTTGGATCTTGGCTGGATCCACATGTATGCCATGTTGATCAACGATGTAGCCTAGGTAATGGAACCTATCCATGTCGAAGGATCATTTTTCCAAGTTGGCGTATATCTTGTGCTATCGCAGGGTGTGCAGAACCTACTGAATATGCTGCAAGTGTTCGACCCAAGTCTTGTTGTAAATGAGAATGTCATCCAGATACACCACTACAAAATTATTGGTGAATGGTCCCAAGATATCATACATCAACCTCATGAAAGTGGCTGGCGCATTTTTCAAACCAAAGGGCATGACCAACCATTCAAAAAGGCCTTCCTTTGACTTGAAGGTGGTCTTCCATACATTTTTTTGTTCTATCGGGACCTGGTGGTAGCCAGACTTTAGATCAATATTACTAAAGTATTTGGCCCCCGTGAGTCGATCAAGGAGGTCGTCGATTTGGGGAATCGAGTATCGGTTTATGAATATCATTTTATTCAAAGCCCCGTAATCAATGCAGAGTTGTCAGGTTCCATCTTTCTTCTGTACCAGCACGATTGGGATCCTGCAAGGTGATGAGTTGGGATGGATGTGCCCCTTGTGGAGCAGTTCTTGGATCTGTTGCTTGATCTCCTCATTCTCTAATAGAGAGTAGTGATAGACTAGCCCATTGGGCTGCAATGCGTAGGGGGTCAGATCGATGGGGTGCTTGACTTGGCAGTGCAGAGGTACCCTGGTAGGTGAGGACAAGATATCCAAGTATTATTCCATGACCTTATCTACTTTCTTCTGCTATGTGGAGAGGTCAGTCGCAGAGACCCTCAATGTGGCTATGATCTTTCGCTTATTCTGAGAGTGAATCACGAAGAAGACAAACTTCCCCATCTAAGAGATGACCTTCCTGCATTGCTTAGCAGAGATCAAGGAAATAGCACTAGGTGGGACTAGCTCGAGTATCCTGTACAATTTCTTGTTCAAATTAATAATAACACTATGAGGCCTAGACTCATATACAACATGATGTTTGCATAAATAAGGTTGTCCCAAAAGAACATCACAAACTTCGAGAGGAGAAACATCACACAATACCTCGTCTTTGAAGGGCTTTATTGTTGCGCCACTTTTGTCACGTAAATGAGAAAAACATAGGTGCTTACAAGCCCATTTGGGTCAGCTAGGAAAGAAAAAAGTGAATGCAAGGGCTAGAAACATCAAGCATGTAATATAAACAAAAGACTGAGCTAAAGACAATAAAAGAAACTAAACCTGAGTGCATAGAGATATAAGAACAAGAAACAAACAAGACTCATGTCACCAATATAAAGGATTGTATTAGTGGAAAGAAAACACCAAAGAGAAAGGGATACTTTGGGTCTCCTCTTCCTCCAAGGGATGGCTCTTGAACCCCGAAGATTGAGCTCTTCTTACAACTTGAAAAATTGAAGGAAATGGTGAAAGAATCCCAAGCCAATTCACTCAAGAGGTGACGTGAATGGCTCCAATGAGATACTGCTTGTATGCTCTTGACAAGGAAATAGGATCATCCAAGAGAATATAGACAACATAACAATACAAATGAATTCCTTGAAAATGTAGTGCACCCATGGCCTCCTTTTATAGCAAATCTTTGAGGCATTATCCAACCGGTCTTTAGTGTGAACAAGGGTCCCTTTAGGGCACCCTTAGGTTTCTGACCAACCCCCCACTTGGATTTAGCTCGGATTTGAGGGTCAAATCGATTTGAGAGTTGAGCCAAAAGTGGGTGAGGGGCCGACAAGAACCATAAATGTGTCATTCATGGGAGTGCACGGATTTTCCTGTAAACAGTCACGCATGTGCGTAGATTTTCTTGTATAAAGTAGTGCATCTCAAGCATTTGCATAGGTTTTCCTATATAATGTAGCGCATCTCGAGCATGTGTGCGTGATTCCTTTGGTTAATTTGGGAACTTCAATTTTTTGACCCAATTGTATAGTTTTTTCCTCTTGGAAATGCATTTTTGAAGCTGTGGGTGAACTAATAGGTGTTTGGAGATGCTGGATTCCTATAACCATTTGCGGATGAAATTTCAGTGATAATAGATGCCCCCTGATGGATGAGGTTAGGAACATACGTATAGCTGAAATTCATCAATGTTTCTTATACTGAGAGTACCATTGTAAGAAAGAGCGATAATGAAAGTGTCAAGAGCGACCTGTTGGAGGGAGAGGGGAACCTGTAGAACCCAACCTTTTGAAATGTGTAAAAAATAAACTGTGTACAAATGAGGTGGGCATGCCCCATGCTTGTGTTATGTAACTCAAAAAGTTTAATATAGTAACTGAAGTTGTATGTTGGTGTATATGAATACAACACCCTCAGGGGCGTGTTGATAATAGCAGAGGACAATTATGATTGTGAATAAACTCTGAAAAGAGGCGATGACCCTTAGAGGAAGTGTCAAGGATTTGTAGGCATTGATGGCCTAACAATGTTCAGAGGTTGTCGGAAAATATAAAAACAACTGCACTAGTCACAAAGTAAGACCCACCGCAACATAAGAAAGTGTAGAAGTCGAATGTGGTGGGGTTCAACGACATCAGTGAGAAATGATGGCTCTCTCTATTCCATCCAAGACTCCTCATTGTAAAGGTAATTAGAGTCAAGATACTGTCGCCCTGCTGGAAACTATGTTGATGTCGACAGAAAGGGAGATGTGACTTCGAGAAGAAGAGAGCTTCATGAAATCCACAAGAGAATATCAAGAACTGATGAGGAACATGGACGAAATCAAGAAGCGGTGAGACTCAAGACTTCCCTTGGTTGGGGATATATGTAAAGTATGAGTGGGAAAAACTGTGAAATTGGATCTAGTGCCAGGGGATGACTAGACATGGGTTAAATTGTGCCAAGGGCGTGACAAAGTAGACAAACTCAGAGATCAAGGGTACATGGATGTTGGGATACTCAGGGTTTTATGGACGATGTAAACAGGACTAGAAGATAATGAATTCCCCAACCAAGGGCGACATGGGATTCTTTTCCAGGAAAAGAAGATCGCCAAGGGTGACGAAAAAAAGCTATGTAAATGCTGGAAACAAAGGATTTTTACAATTACCAAATGAATAAAGAATAATTTGGGATGAGTGTAAAGATACAAAACTGAGTGCCCCAATGCAATATGGCTTGGCCTATGAGAGCACAAGTTGCATGGAGAACGGTGTAGGGTGGGGGGCCCATAGGTGGGTTTCTATATGAGGTAATGAATGGAGGACAATCTGCAAATGGGCAAACTGATGGCGGATGAAATGGAGGGTAAATGATACTACGGAGGTGCATAATGTGAACCGTAACGGGATTCACTGGGATTCCATTGTGGGGAAGCTAGCAAAATGAGGAGAAGGAGTATGTGGCTGATTCTTAGGGATGCAAAGACTAGCAGGACTCCCAACCCTAGGGAATGAAAACAGCATGAGTGTCGAAGTGCCAAAGGGGACTATATTGGGACAACTCATGGAGGAGAGAATGCTACCGGCTGACAGTACTGAAATGCAGCGGAGGTGTGAGTACTGTAGAGCCGGATGTATGGACCCTAGAGGCAAAAATCGGAGGGTGTGACTGGGAGATGCAATTGAGATTCAGAGGGAATGACTACATGCCAGTGTCGATCATATACCTAAAGGGGCTTGTGTTGAATTGTGATGACCATGTACCTGCACACATTAAAACCAAATACCCAATGTGAACAAAATCTGAAGATAAATAACGTATAATAGTTATTTGATAATTTTGAACATGAGCATGCGTACCTGAGTGTGTCATGGAAGGATGCTCCATCGAGGAAAAGTGAAAATGATCACCCGACGAAAATGACTGTGTAAGTGGCCAAAAATGGTTTAGAAAACGAAGCTTATAGGCACCTGTACCAAAAAATGAAAGTGGAGAAAAGGGCTTAGATATGGACGGTGGGTCCATAATGCCATCCCAGTTTCATTGACACTATGGGCGATCGGGCGGTAGTTTTGTGGGAGGACATGGACCTCCCCTTTTCTCAAGCACTAATGAAGAAATATAATCAATTACATTCATGGGAGCATTGGTATGGAGTGTTGGAGGAAGCTCAGGAAGATATGTGTGGTGTTCCATGGCTAATGTGTGGCAGATGTATGGGATAGATGGGAAATGATGAGTGTAATGCCCATATTCTTCACATATGGCACATGCAAAATTGGTTCGTATCTTTTTTTTGCGTGTGGTTGATGACTTCATAGTAGCGAGGGACATACTTGGTGGAGTCGTAAGCAAAAGGGGTGTTTGAGGAAGTTAGATAAAATTATGTAGATCGGGAAGAGAAGGACATTTGTGAGTGGGGTGTTCGTCTCTTTTACGTAAGGCACAAGGGAGTTGAACTCGGGGAGGTAGTGGAGTGATGGGCTCTTTCTTATTTTGTCTTCCCTCATTCATAGCAGTGGTGATGGTGATTGGGGGTAAGGGTGGTGTGGCTGGAGTTAGTATTGGGATCTGCATCGGGATTCCCTCTGTTTGAGGAGGGAGGGATGGTTGAGGAACCATCTTGGGTGGATGCAGATACCATATGGGGATGGCGAGTACCATGTTCAGAAGGGTAAGTGTTGCTACTACCTAGAATGCTTTGAATCCAGGTGAGGGGTAGAAAAAGGGAATTTGGGTAATGGCCTGGGGGACTGTCTCCGAAATCGGGATTTTCCCCTAGAGGGGGGAGAGATCCGTGATAAGTGGTGCGGTGGCATTCTCAGCGAACTCCTGAGGTAGTATTTCTTCAACTGGTGGAACTTTGATATGGGGAGGGGACTTAGTGATAGGAGTCTTGTCTCCTATGTTTGTTCCTTTAGAGGAAACTACACACACTTGTGATGAAAAAGATGCATTTAGGAATGATGGCGCTCCTCGATAAGTGCCCAACATGAATGGGTCTTGGAATAATCTAGGGCCAATGTTGACAACTGGAAAATCATTCAAGTTAACATAGACAAGGGGGAGGATGTTATCGATGTTGGCGGACTGGTTAGGCTCATAATGTGTAAGTTGGTCGATGGTGACGATCTTCCCATTATGGGGGAACATCATCGTACGAAACACAGAAGAGGCAACTACCTTCATATCATACATGTAGTTGCGTCCAAACAAGATATTGTAATCAAGATGGGCATCGATAAATTCAATGTCAATGAGGATTTTTTTTCCCCCAAGTTCTATGGGGACATTTTGGCAAAGCCCTGTGGAATATGTTGGTTGACCATCGTAAGCTCGAAGGGTGATGGTAGAGGATACTATCTCAGGGGAGCCAATTTTATGCCATATGTGTTTAGACATGATGTAGGTGGATGCACCTTCATTGATGATACACCGATAAACTATGGTGTTCCAAATCTTAAATGGTATCTGGAAGGCGACTTGGGTGGGAAGACATGGTTCTCCGCTATCTGAATCAAATGTGATCAACTACGTGTCAGCTGTGTCAACTGCCCCCAAGGCAGAAAGCAAGGATTTTCGCTGTGATGGACAGGTTTGGAGGACCTCCAACACAGACATGGCTGCGGGAGAGTGAGCTAAGTCATCAACCAGACTATAATTATGAGCAACCCTAGCATGAGGGTTATGCACATTCCACCGTAAAGGCATACGTGGTATGTGAGGAATGGGTTTCGTGTTAAGACGTGGAATCATCAATGGTTGTCCTGCTATAGCTAGCAGTGTTTCTGAGGTGGTTGGGGTAGATTCGGGAGGTATACCGTATTGACGGTTGCGGGTTTGCAAAAGAATTTCTTTGCTGGTGAGGAGGACACTATGATCAACCGGATTCTCAGGTTGAGTGGCACCCGGGTTTGGATATTTCCCCATTTGTGGTGGGGTAGGGTTGATCACTTGTTTGGTGTTCATCACACCTTGGTATGGGATGGGGTTTTGAAAAACAGCTGGAGGCGGTGGTTGAAAATACTGTTGTGGGGTCTGCTGAGGGACAGGTGGTGCCAGAGGGCTCTGTGAGTTCATGGATGACCTCATCCATTAGAGATCAGGAATTTGGGGGCAATGATGATAATAATGTCCATACTCACCACATATAGCACAAGGAAAGTTAGTCCAAAGATTGTTTCTCTTCCCTTGTCATGGTTGATTGTTATTAGTGCCCCCTTGGGGGTCTTCGTATTGGTTGTCCCCAGTGGGATGGATGTGGGGGTCATTCCCTCCTGGTCCTGTATTGTCATTGTTTAAGTTTTTTACTTTTTTCTTATGAGTCGGATTGGCCGTATTCAACTCTTTAAATGTATGAACCTGTTGAATGGGAAAGGGCTGAACAAAGTTGACGCCGGCATGTGGTTGTCACGGTGGACAATTAACCGGCTAGGGAGGACTAGGAAATGGGAAATATAGATTGTTATGTGGATAGGATCCATATGGTGTATAGTAAGTAGAGGTACTTCCACTACTGCTAGGGTTATATCCAAGGGTTGGGGGTGGACCCGTACTGGATTGAGAGACCGGATACCGCATGGGTACCGATGGGGGTGCCCCCAATGACTGAGGGGGAACAACAGGATATGACTGTTGGTAAGGGGGAGGGGGATAGTAAGGATTTCCTCCATATACTAGTGGATATGGAGGTGTAACATACATAGTGGGTTGTGGGGAGTATGGATTGTGCTGTGTTGCGATACCAATCAATCCATCTGTTGAGTGAGGCATCCTAGGTTTGTCTTGGCCAAATGACACTGGTCTTTGGAGATCAGGTAGTACTATGTACAAGTATCCTAAGTGTGAATAGATGAGGTCGTATTGTTGAGCCTTGTTGATGCCTTATTCTTCAGATTGGGGGAAGGTGGAAGCCACATATTTACCGAGGAGAGAGACAAGTGATCTGAGAAACCAATCGTGGCATTGTTGTTTGGTGGTTTCTTCTTTGCATAAAATACGTCATCGATGCCACTCATGAATGTGGTCAACGATATGTGTGGCTGAGGTTTGTTTAAAATCAGAGAGTAGTTCAAGACCATTGTCATGGCGGATTGGTAATTGAAAGAAGGTCAAAAATACCTTTTCCAAAGACTAGAAAGTCGCATGGGATCCTGATTTTTCGTCTACATACCACTTGGCTGATGGGTCAGTGAGTGTGCATTGAAATAATCATATTCATATGGAATCATCCATGATGTTGTTTGAAGAGAACGATAAGTGGAAGGTCATGACATGGTTGGCAGGGTTGTCTCCTGCCTTTCCTTCAAACTTGGGGATGTCTGAAGGTAGTTTGGTAGGCATTGTAGGCCATGTGGGGTTATGCAATATAGGATCATTTGTGAGTTTTCTTAGATCTAATATGTTGAGAGAGGACAAATATGGCATATAGAGTGGTGGTGGAGGATTAGTTCCAGCCATGGTGTGAGTTTTTTGTGTACCTGACCCTTGAGGGGGACTAGGTGGGTTTGTACTTCCCCCTTGAGAACAAGTTTGCCTTCTGCTTCCATGTAAAGGAGAGCGAGTGGATGGGTGACCTTGGAAAGTGGACCTAAGTAAAGTGGAACCAAGCAAGGTTGATCCCAATACTGTAGCACTCACAGGGGTGTGAGAAGGTAAAGTCGATGAGTGGGCAAGGCTAGGAACTCTCCCTAGAAGAGGAGGGAGATTTATCAAGCATCTAGAATGACAGGGATTTTGTGGGTCCCCTATGATGTCCAATTAGCTAAGTGGATGTGTGCAAATGGTGATGAGAGAAATAAATAAGCGAGATCCTTTGCTATAATTTTTTGAACTTTCACAATGTAATTCTCAATTAGATGTAATCACAAGGGCATCATACATAAATCAATTGATAAAGAAACATGCATGTGGATACGTGGTTTTTGTCCACGTGGGAGAACAAAGAAAAACAATTATCGTGACCTAAAAGACGTAATGTCCTTCCTCTCAAATAGCACTGGACCTTCCAATAGCACTCAACAGTGGGGTCTGAAGCCACCGGAAGAGGAACTAGTGAAGGATGAAGTAATCAGTTATAATGAGGGGTAGAGGGTGCATATCCTGAAAGAGCTGGCCATATTTCCCAATAGCCACACAAAATCCGATCAAGGTGAAATTGCAACCCACAATTGCCACCTGGGTAGATGTCCTTAAATTTGGTCACTAGGTACCTCGGTCAAAGTGCGACATTTAGATTTCCGGCCTCAAAAATGGTTCATGGGCTGGATCCCATCTAAGAGGTGGGTGCCTGAAGGGGGGACGCATAGAACAACCGGACCTCAGCCTTCAACCCTTCATGGGTATCTCCCTACCTTATGGTGTAGGAACACTCAACTTGGAGGATTTGAAAGTTCCCTATTTGTCAACCTCTACTGTTTTGACAATGTGAGAACCAGATAATAGGGAGTTATTTGGATGCCTATCCCCAAGATCCTACCTAGACTAAAACATTCTTTTGGCACCTCCTGTGGAGGAAAACTTAGTGAGTTTTTAGAAAATTTTAGATGTGTTTATGTGAGAGATTGGGGGTGTGAACCAACCCCATTGAAATTAAAAGGGAGTGGATAGTTTTCTCAAGAAAAGGGTGGGGTGTTTCAGAATCTCGTTGGAGGAAACTTACTTTAACCTCCACAACTTCTAGATAAAAGTATGTGAGTGATTGGTGATCTTGTGTGTGAACAAGTGAAAGTGTGCCAAGTTTTTAATAATTTAGGTGTCACCTTGCTGCATGTGGACTTCGATTGGTCCTTACAAGTGTTGATTACCGAAGTTACTATGTGTCATTGGCACAACCTTGTGGAATTTTAAATTCCTAGGAAACTAACATGTGGACATGTGGGTCCTTACCAATCCTTTAACTCCCTATTGTGATTTAATCTAAGAAAGCTTTGAAACTATCCTAGTTTGTTCACATGTGGGCATGTATGGGCCCGTTACAAAACCTTTAAACTTCCCTAGTGAGTTAATCTAAGAAAGAAAATTTCAACACTATCCTATCTTTGTAGCATGTGGGCATGTATGGGCCCTTAAAATCTTAATATGTGTTTGAAAAATAAACTAAGAGGAGTCTCGAGGGGGTTTTTGTCCTCTCCTAAAGATTTTGTCTTTTTAAGGGAGATGAAATTGTCCCTCAACCTCTTTTTGATTCTCAAGATTGCTTTGGAGCACGAGAGAAGAGCATACTCAACGATTGATGTTCAATTTCTAGTCCCAATGCAAGTTTTATATGTGATGTATAATGATTCCCACTTAAACTTTAATCAAAGCAAGCCATCGATGTGGCAACATGAAAACAAAACGAGGAAAAAATTATGATTTTAACCCCCTAATTGCCTATGTTTTGACTAATCCCTTTATATGGAGAGGGAAATAAGTATGGTTCTGGCTACAATGTGCATGAAATCAATTTTAAGGAGGCTATGGGCCTTCCACAGATCACAAAAAGGCTTACAATGTGTGTTTTTTACACAGGTGTGTGGGTCTTAGAAATGACAGAGGCGTTGTGAGAGCCAATGCACGAATTGACGGTGATTTATGGGCACAGGTGCACAGAAGGAACTGAGAAATACAGTGGCTTTTGCGCACGTGCACTGAAGACATGCATGTGGGCCAAATAACCCACGCATGTCTAGTACACGATCGTGAAGAAAATTCCAAAGGAATTCTCTCAACTCAACTTTGAATTTAGCTTTCTGCAGGTCGGCTTGGGCTGGTTATGGTACCTGGAGGTTAAATAAATAGAAAGAAGAGATAAAATAACCCAAATGAGGGAGGAATTTGATACACTTCCCTAATGGAGTCGTCAATTTGTTTCACCTCTTTTGTCACCTAAATGATCAAAACAGAGGTGCTTACAAGCCCAGTTGGGTCAGCTAGGCAAGACAACAGTGAATGCAAGAGTTAGAAACATCAAGCATGTAATATAAACAAAATACTAAGCTAAAGACAATAAAAGAAACTAAACCTGAGTGCATAGATATATAATAACAAGAAACAAACAAGACTCATGTCACCAATAGAAAGGATTGTATTAGTGGAAAAAAAACACCAAAGAGAAAGGGAGACTTTGGGTCTCCTCTTCCTCCAAGGGAGGGCTCTTGAACCCCCAAGATTGAGCTCTTCTTACATCTTGAAAAATTGAAGGAAATGGTGAAAGAATCCCAAGCCAATTCACTCAAGAGGTGATGTGAATGGCTCCAATGAGATACTGCTTGTATGCTCTTGATAAGGAAATAGGATCCTCCAAGAGAATATAGGCAACATAACAATACAAATGAATTCATTGAAAATGTAGTGCACCCATGGCCTCCTTTTATAGAAAATGTTTGAGGCATTATCCAATCGGTCTTTAGTGTGAACGAGAGGCCCTTTAGGACACCCTTAGGTTTTTGACCAGCCCCCACTTGGACTTAGCTCGTATTTGAGGGTCAAATCGACTTGGAAGTTGAACCAAAAGTGGGTGAGGGGATGATGTCACATACCCACTACAGAAATTATAACTTTTCGCCCCTTTTCTTCTTTTCTCTGAAGAATAGAATTCCCCGAGTCCCTACGGGACCTGATACAGACCCTGCCATCCCTTAACCACACTCATCTGATCGGCGGTTATGGCCACAAGCCTAACTAGTATGGTGTCCTTTCTCTCTTCGCGACATGGCGCTACCAGAGTGTCGAGTTTTTTGACTCTGATAAACCCCGAAAGTCAGCGATGGTTTGACTTCCTTTTCACACTTCTCGCATCTCACCACCTCGCGAGTTGGGGTGTCGAGCTATCATTCTTCTACCTCGCGAACCTCCGAGATGCGAAAATCAAAGATGGTTTGACTTCCTTTTCGCACTTCTCGCATCTTGCCACCTCACAAGTTGGGGCATCAAGCCTTCATGATCCTACCTTGTGAACCTCCAAGACACGAAAGTCAGCAATGGTTTGACTTCCCTTTCATACTTCTCGCATCTCGCCACCTCGCAAGTTGGGGCATCAAGCCTTCGTGCTCCTATCTCACGAACCTCTGAGATGCAAAAGTCAGCGATGGTTTGAATTCCTTTTCACACTTCTCGCATCTCGCCACCTTGCGAGTTGGGGCGTCGAGCCTTCGTGCTCCTACCTCATGAACCTCCGAGACGTGAAAGTCAGCAATGGTTTGACTTCCTTTTCGCACTTCTCGCATCTCGCCACCTCATGATTTGGGGCATCAAGCCTTCGTTCTCCTACCTTGCGAACCTCCGAGACGCAAGAAGTCAACAGAATGTTGACTCCTTCCCAGGCAACGCGTGTCCACCTGTCGGCCACACGGGCCCCACCTAATGGATGTACAGCATGTTCTCATGAGCCTCGGCTCTCGGCACTTCATGACTTCTACAATTGAAAGTGGCCCCTTCCAACCTCCGAACCCCCGAACTCCCGGTATACGATATCTCCATGGAGTTCTGATCCAACGGTACTCCCGTTCCTGGATTCGACAGTTGAGATTCTCCTCCTCGCGTTTCGCACTTCGTGACTTTGTGGGTTGAAGCACCTAACCCTAACCACCTTGCAACTATGCAAGATCCAATGGTTATCGACTGTTCGCCACTTCTATCTCGAAGTGTCTCTGCCATCCATTTCTTCTTTCTTCTGCGCGCGTCTGGACGTACATTTTCGACGACCCAGATCTATTTCTCTCCAGCTAATCTAATGGCAGTTGTAGCTCTTCCTTGAGCATGCACTTCTCTTTCTTCTTCGTGGAAGATTTCTTAAGTATCAAAGGTTTCGACCTTTGCTTCTCCTCTGCGACCTTCATAGCTATGGCTCCGTGCACAAAATGACACTATCCCTCCTGGGCTTCTCTACTTTGAAGCCGTGAAAGTTTCCTTGACCTCTGTGAATTCCTACATGGTCTATGCATCTGACCAAGTGCTATCTATCCTGAGATTCATCAATTATGAGGGACCTGGGAGCTTTGCGCTCTTTCTCCTGGGTTTGACTCTTAAAAGAGTCTTTAGCACATCTATCGCTCTCCTTCATCAAGTCTAGGACTGGAGTGGGTCTCAATCTCTACTTGCTTTACAGGGAGCCTGTGCATAACTGCACTACCTCTCCTGAGCTATGCCTTTAACGCTACTCGTAAAAACAAAGGAAAGGGGTTGAGGCATTTAATGCCCCCTCTTCTCCTTCCAATCTAATGGCCATGAATGACCGCAGATCTTCTGACAGGATCTCGCTCGTCAAATGATACTTATCCCTACACAGCCATCTCAGGATTTCAAGAGGATCGTTGCTCCTCGTGCAGGGTTACTAAGGCCTTGCACCTTCACATCCTCTTTCCAGGTTCTTGATGGGATTTTCAAGGAGGGTATCTCTATGGGGAGGTTTACCCAGGGTACTATCTGAGGCAGATAAGGGTATCTCTCTCTCAGGAACCAGACGAGAATTCTTAATTAGATCAATATGCATATGAATAGTGATTTATGAAAACATTAGTCTTTCCATTATAAACATGCAACTACCAGCACTGATCAAAACACCATACAGACATTCTTGCACTGAAATCATTCACAATGTCACATCTTATGAGCATAAATATCAGAATATATATATATTTCAAGATGCCAGAGACAAAACGCTTATTAGAAAAACACCAGAGGTGATGCAACTGCTGAGAGGGGTGCTCGTTTCCACCCAACCATAGGCTCAACGACTCCCAATGGATTTACCACTAGCCACCCCTAAGCTGAGACCATGATACTGCGAGACTACGTCTCTGTCTGCGAGTGACCAAGAACGAAGGTTACTCTCCTTCTTCTCCACTATCACTCACTCTGCATATTTTTCCAGAGTTCTTCTTCCCTCGCGTTTGCCCGTGATCGCACACTCCTCCTACCTTTTTCCTTTCCGGTGAGGTTGCATGTGGCATGATATCCGTCATCGTGGTCAGGTGTCAGGACCCCATGGATGGGTGTTTTTACCCTCATCCCTCATTATGCATGAGGAGCCATCCACCTACCAACCTGTGAGTAATTAATTTCGGGCCAGCGAGCCGCTCTTGGTTCTCCGGGCCAGTGAAGACCAAATACGGTATTGGTTTTCGGTGGAAGTTAACGCCACCATTCTAGGTGCCTTCCACCACCTTTATCCAGCCATCATGGTCTCTTTTTCATCATATCCCCCTCTCAGCAGTCCTGCAATATATATTCATAATATTATTCACATTCATCGACCTTTTTCACAAGGTCTATTCACATTACACATTCACATTTTTGAGCTTGCCACAATACTTGGCCAGTATAGTTATTTTTACAGACTGGGGAAAATAGGGTGTTACAGCTGACAAGAACCATAAATGTGAATTTCATGGGAGTGCACGTCCTTTTCTATAAACATTTGCACATGTGCATGGGTTTTCTTGTATAAAGTAGCGCATCTCAAGCATGTGCACGGGTTTTCCTATATAAAGTAGTGCATCTCGAGCATGTGTGTGTGATTCCTTTGGTGAGTTTTGGAACTTCAATTTTTTGACCCAATTGTATAGTTTTTTCCTCTTCGAAATGCATTTTTGAAGCTGTGGGTGAACTAATAGGTGTTTAGAGATGTTGGATTCCTGTAACCATTTGCGGATGAAATTTCATTGATAACATTTATTCTGTACAACAGTCGGCACTGTTGGCTGATGCGGAGATCGCTTCCTTGGCGGAGCCATACAATGGTGTAGGGTTGTGGGTGTGGTGTTGTTGACAAGGCCAGTCTCTTGATGACCTCTACTGAGATGAGGTTCTTCTGGATACCGCTATCAACGATGAAGTGCAGTGGGGTTCCTTTTACCCACATCTGTGAATGGAAGAGGCGCTCTCCTTCTTTTGGCTCATCTGGTTCACCAGGCTGGAGCTTGGTGGTAGCAACGGTGGAACTGGGTTCCGCGTCAATGATCCATCTTCCCCTTTCTAGTTTTGGATCAAAGTCAGAACCCGCATCTGATTCAGAGGCTTTCACTTCGGCCACCAGTGACTGCTTTGAGCGACAGTCAGCAGTGTTATGTCAAGGGCTCTTATGGAAGTCACACCACTCCCCGATATCTTTCTTTGTCTTTCTGGTGTCCTTCTTTGCTTGCGGCTTGGAATGGTTGTCCTGATACTATCCATATTTTCTCTATCCTTTTTTCTATGGGTTGGGGCCACCCTTTCCTGGCTTTTGTTGTGAGAGGTTCCCAAGCCTAAATTGCCACGTATTTTTTTGAGCTTCTGCTCGATTTTGACGGCATATCGGTAGGCCGTGCCCAAGGATGAGATATCCAGAAATTCCATTTCAGTCTAGATGTATCTATGAAAAGCACTGTGATACTTGAGCACCATATGTCACTCTGAATCTTTGATACCCAGCTTGGTGCGCAAGGTATGGAATAGATTTGTGAAATCGAGCACTGCTTGGTCTCTTTCTTGCCGCAGTGTGGTCCATTTGGTATACAAGTCGTCATAACTTCCGACAGGGTAGTATTGTTCCTTAATAGCATCCTTGAAGGATTCCCAGGTGGTCATGACTGAAAATAATGAGGGTTCCTCTGTTTCCTTTTGCTCACAGAAGGTTTCCCACCAATATTTTACATGGGGAACGACTTTGAGGAGCACAAAAGTAATCTTTTCTCTAATCGAAAAGTTATGGACAGAACAATACCCTTCTAGTAGATTCAACCACTTTTCTATAGCATCTGTGTCTATATGACCTTCAAATATAGGAATATCTAAGTTTATTTGTACCTTGAAGGGGGCGGCACCTCCGCTCGAAGAAGATGTGTCGCCTGTTGGTAGCCGCCGAAGTATTTGTGCGAAACTATCCATCATCTCGTTCCTTTGTTGCGTGAAGGCTTCCTCAATCAAAAATTTGAAAGGATCTTCTTCCCCGTCATATTTCTTTTCTCTTGCCATGAGAGGTCACTTGGGCATGTGAGAGATTTTGTCCTCAAGAGAAACAAGCTCGAGACCCAACTCTTTGTACTCTGACCTCGTTGGGGACATGCATTAAGATGACAAGGAGTAGACATCTCTGATACCACTAATATAGATTTGATGAGTGGAACGAAATGAATTTAGATTATTAATAGNAAAATAAACAGGAATTCCAAAAACCCTATACATCCAAAAACCTAACCCTAGGAGATGAAGCGCCAAAAGTCATGTGGGCCTCGTTTGGGTAAGTTAGTACATTAACTTCCCGGGGTCGTAACTTTTGCATATGATCTCCATTTTAGGCGTATGATAACCCATTGGAAAGGTATCATCGAGGATATTCATTTTTTGGAATCAATCATGCCTTCAACTATAATTGAGTTGGGTCGATCCCAAAGAACCTTCATTTAAGCCCTCAAAATGGCCCCAGAAGTAAAAACTGCTAAAAATAGTACATTGCCAAAATTGTCAGAAAATTGTTTTGAGCCAGTTGGAAAAGGTGGGTGGTCACCGATATCCACATGTATCATTGATACACAGTGATCTATTCATACCTATGGATGTTTCATCACTAGGTAAATCTATGTATTATGTTTCATTCATAGAGATTTATCAAGGAACACATGGATTTATTTTCTTAGGAATAAATATGAGGTATTTGTTAAATTTAAAGATTTTGAGGCTCTTGTAGAAAATCAAATAGAGAATAAAATATAGGTACTAAGGAAATATAATGGTGGAGAATTATACGAAAATGAATTCAAAGAATTCTGCAAAAATGAATTAAAACAATTATGTATGAAGTGCAGTATAGAAAGGAAGAAGACTACTCCATACACACCTTAATAGAATGGAGTGACAAAAAGGATGAATAATACATTGATGGAAAAATAAAGTAGCATGCTTAGTGGTGTCGGGTTAGGACAAGAAGTTTTGGCAGAGATAGTGGGTACTGCATGTTACCTCATTAATAAATCATCCTCATCAATGTCAGATGACATAACTCCACACCACACAAGGACTGGTAAGAAACTGTCTCTTGAACATCTCAAAGTGTTTGGCTGTGATTCTTATGTACATGTTCCAAAGGAATATAGGAGTAAAATAGATAATAAAGTTGAAAAGTGTATCTTTATTGGTTATAAATATGGTATAAAGGGATATAAACTTTCTAACCCATAAACTAAGAAGGTTGTTTATAGTTGGGATGTTGTTTTAATAGAGGTTGAATATGTTACCAAACAAGAATTTCTACCAAGGGAAGAAGAATATGAGAAAATAGAGTTTGATTTAGATGATCTAAAATATAACTAAACAAAAGAAGATGAAGCAGAAGAAGAAGAACCTCATACCCCAGTATTGAGGAGATTAATGAGTTAATGAAGGAAAACAAAGAGGTATATTCCAACTGATTTATATGCTAATTTTTATTTATCTATTATTGATTATGATCCCATAATTGTTAGGGAACTAGTGAATTTAAAGGATAGTAAAATCTAGAAGAAGGCCGTGGTTGAAGAAATGGATTCCTTGGATAAGAATTAAGCATGGGATCTAGTTGAGTTTCTATATGGAAGAAAATATGTTGGTAGAAAATGGTTGTTTAAGAAGAAGTTGAATGTGTAAGGAAAATTGGAGAAATACAAAGCTCGGTTTGTAGCAAAAGGTTATTCCTAGGTAGAGGGAATTGACTTTGGTGAAATTTTTTCTCTTGTTGCTAAGTTAAATTCTATTATATTTCGTTTATCTATTGCTATTGCTTTTGATTTTGAATTAGAATAGATGGATGTGAAGACAAAATTCCTACATGGGGATCTGGAAGAATAAATCTACACTACGCATCCAAAAGGATTTGTAGTGAAGGGAAAGAAAGCACTAGTATGTAAGCTAAAGAAGTCATTATATGGTCTAAAGAAATCATCTAGGATGTGGTACCAAAATTTTGACACATACATCCTTGAACTGTGATTTGTAAGAAGCAGGGTTGATTACTATGAATATTCCAAGCAAGTTAGTAATCACTTCATTTATGTAGTGTTGTGTGCTGATGACATGTTGCTAGTAGGAAATAACATGTATGTTATCAAGGAGGTGAAATCACATCTATCCTCCAAATTTGACATGAAGTATCTCAAGGTTGCTAACTTCATTCTAGGAATGGAGATTAAAAGTGATAGAGAAAACTGGAAACTCTCTTGAATCAGAGAAAATAAGTTGAGATGATAGTGCAAAAGTTTAATATGTAGGAAAGTAAAACGGTCAAGGTTCCTATTCCTATAGGTGTAAAGTTATATGCATATTAGTATCCCAAGACAGACATAGGAAGAGGAAGAGGACATGTCCCATGTTTTGTATTCTAATGCTCTTGGAAGTTTGATGTATGGAATGGTCTGTACTAGACAATACTTTTCACATGCATTGGGAGTTTTGAGAAGGTATATGTTAAAAAGCGAATAGGATAGAAGTAAAGAGGGTTTTCAGGTATTTTCATGGAACTTCTATTTATGGATTGTGCTACCAAGGAAGACTAAGATTGGATAGAGTGTTGGATATACATGGGTTTGTTGATGCATATTGGGCTGGAGATATAGATCATATTAGATATACAAGTGGCTATTTGTTTAACCTATTTGGAGTAATCAGTTGGATGATAAAAATGTAGGCTATAGTGGCACTCTCAACTATAGAATCTAAATACATGGCAACCACTCATGCAAGCAAGGAAGTAGTATGGTTATAGAGATTGTGTTCAAGTATTGGGATGGTACAACAAGTAGTAAGATGAGATTGTGATAATAAGAGTGAAAATTACCTGAAAAATAACCCAACTTATCATTAAAAACAAAGTGTATTGATGTTCAATATCACTTTGTGAGAGACATGGTTGAAGACAAGAAGGTGTTACTAGAGAATGTTGACACTTTGAATAATGTTGCATATTCATGGAAAACGTTTGTGAGCACTGAGAAGTTCTCTTGGTGTAGAGAAACTATGGGCATTGTTTCCATAGATTGTTGACTATGTAATCGTGTGACCCCATGTATTCAAAGAATACAACAAGTGGGATAATCTGGGATTAGGGTTTTGGAAGCTGCAAAATAGCTAAAATATTGTATATATTGTATTGTGAATGGTGAAATTAATAAAATGAATATTTGATAGGTTTGATACAAAGGGAGGCTGGTTTTCTCCCGGTACTATGTGTATGAGCCATTAATTAATTTATGTTTTTCTTAAGAATATGTATGCATAGTCTTACTTCATAGGTTTAAAACTTACAATGGGGAGATGAATTTTTCATGCAGAAACACCCACAGTTAGTCAAGTGTTGAGGAAAACACTTGTCTGAAGGGGAGGTGTGTGTTAATCCCTAGACAATGCCCCATGTTAAGTATAAAACCCCTTATTACGCCCTAAATATTGAATTATTACATTTCTAGTGTTATATTAGTAGGTCAACTAGAACCCTTCATTGTACCCTTTCTTTATAACTGTACCCTTCGTGTCCTATATATATGCCATGGATATCTAGTCTTAGGACAATCTTATCTCATCTTGTACATTGAATATATTGTTAGAGAAGGTTTCCCCCTCAAATTGGATTGTTATTCATTGACTTTTTATCATTTTCAAGGCGTTGGTTCATAACAAAGAGATAGTAATGACTTGCTCTTCCAACCTCACAAATATCTCTTTTGCTGCATCCTGAGGGTTATTATGAACATACTCATCCCCATGGATATGACTCTATGACTTCCTTCTTAAGACAATTCCTAGATTCTACAACTTTCCACAAATACCCCAAACAAAACCACTCTAATACCAATATAATATGTAAATTATCATGGATATTCCACCATAATATCATCACAATAGATCTTGTAATATTCTCAAATATTTGGATTATGTACGTTTATTTCCTTAGATATCATTTTATTATCGCTAGCATATTGCTCAAACTTATAAAAATAACTAAAATACAAAAATAAAAGAACAAGAAAATGAACACACAATCCACACAAATGAACACAATATGTATCCTGGGAAACCCTGATCCAAGTGGATATCGATGGCCACCCACCTTTTCCAACTGGCTCAAAACAGTTTTCTGGCAATTTTGGTAATTTACTATTTTTAGCATTTTTTAACTTCTGTGGCCATTTTGAGGCCCTATACGATGTTTTTGGGAAAATGGGGAGTGATATATAAATTCCTTTTATATTGCCTCCAAAATGAATCTCCTCAACGATACCTTTCCAATGGGCTATCATGTGCCTAAAACAAATATCGTATGCAAAAGTTACGACCCCGAGAAGTTGATGTACTAACTTACCCAAACGGGGCCCACATGACTTTTGGCGCTTCATCTCCTAGGGTTAGGTTTTTGGATGTCTAGGGTTTTTGGCATTCCTGTTTATTGAAAAAAGGCCTTCAAAGCCTCATTGTAATCATCTTCTTATGAATGTGAGTAGCCATCACATCTCTTCTCAGAGATAAGCTGCCACCATTCTAGCGAGTCTTTCACTCTGTATTTTTATAGTCTTTATACATTTATTTCATTAATAGAAATCCTGTATTATTGTATATTTGTGTTTATGGTTGCATCTCTGATACATTTCTGTTATATTATTGGATATCCGTGATATCTCTGTGCATTTATTTATTACATCTTCGCTCTCATTTCGTGCCGAAAATAATCCGGATAAAACCCGTTACAGGAGAAAACCTATCTAGAAAGTGAGGCTCATGTTCTACTCTCTTTTATTCAGTTATGAAAATGAAAATACAAAGAAAGGATAAATCACTATGGATTTTCCTTTAACACTGCAACCTAAATGGTTTCTATGGAATATTCTTCCTCTTTTGTTATTCTCTAAAATCCCACTCATAGATGCCCAACTCAACTATGGAACAAGTACTACGGTTTTCTCCTGGTACTGTGTATAATCCATTAATTAATTTTTTTTTTCTTAAGAAAATGAATGCATAGTTTTACTTCACATGTTTAAAACTTACAATGGAAAGATGAATTCTTCATGCAAAAAAACCCACGGTTAGTCAAGTGTTAAGGGGGAGGGGTGTGCTAATCCCTAGATAATGCTCCATGTTAAGTATAAAACCCCTTATTAAGCCCTAGATATTGAATTATTACATTTCTAGTGTTATATTAGTAGGTCAACTAGAACCCTTTATTGTACCCTTTCACTATAATTGTACCCTTTTTGTCCTATATATATGCCAAGGGGATCTAGTCTTAGGATCATATTATCTAATCTTGTACATTGAATATATTGTTAAATAAGGTTTCCCCCTCAAATTGGATTGTTATTCGTTGACTTTTTATCATTTTCAAGGCATGGTTCATAAGAAATAGATACTAATGACTTGGTATTCCAACCTCACAAATATCTCTTTTGCTACATCCTGAGGGTTATTATGAACATACTCATCCCCCTTGGCTAGGACTCTGTGACTTCCTTCTTAAGCCAATTCCTAGATTCTACAACATTCCACAAATACCCCAAGCAAAAACACTCTAATACCAATATAATATGTAAATTACCATGGATATTCCATCATAATATATCATCACAATAGATCTTTCAATATTCCCAAATATTTGATTATGTAGGTTTATTTCCTTAGATATCATATTTATTATCACTAGCATATTGCTCAAATTTATAAAAATAACTAAAATACAAAGATGAAAGAACAAGCAAATGAACACACCATCCACACAAATCAACACAATATGTATCATGGTAAACCCTATATAGGAGATAACCTATCTAGAAAGTGAGGCTCATGTTATACTCTCTTTTATTCAGTTATGAAAATGCAAATACAAATAAAGGAGCAATCACTATGGAGTTTACTTTAACACTAGAACCTAAATGGTTGCTATGGAATCTTCTTCCTCCTCTGTTATTCTCTAAAATCCCACTCCTAGATGCCCAACTCAACTATGTAACAAGTACAATGTTAAAGAATGGAACTCCCTCTCCTCCTAGTAGCCCAATATTTAACATATCTTGATAGGCATCTATGGTTGGGGGTTTTGCATGCCTCACCCCTCAACTAGTGTTAGGTTTTGTACCTTCTATAATATTATTTAAAGTCCACACATGGCTAGTGACACATGTGTGAGTAATGGGGGTTGACTTTCCATCCACTCGGTATCATGGTGGTAAAAAAGGTAGGTGAACTTGTAGGAGGCATAACTTCCACATATGATCTTTGATTAAGGTGATTTTCACATCGTTGGAAAGGTATCGATGTGTACACCAATGTTGAGAGGTTAGGATCTATTCTCACAAAGTTTTTACCCAAAAAATTCCATTTGGTGTCGCAAGATGGCACTACAAAGTTCTGAAGCTCAAATATCCAAACTGGGATAGACCACTAAAATGGCCCCTGCAAGAAAATTCCTCCAATTATTCTACCCAGAAAGTACCAAGATAGATGAAAAATTATATAATGATCCATTCTAGATATTTACCTATATTCATTCAGTGTATTAATTTGTTGTAGTCTCTCTTGTTGTGCCTCAGATAGATTTATTTTTTGTTGCAAGGTTATTCTTAATGTCTTAATTTCAAAATCAATGGGGAGAATAACCTTGTTTCCATATACCAAATCATAGGGTGTAAACCTTATAGTTGACATAAAAGTGGTGTTGTATTCCCATACAACTTCTGTCATTTTTTTTTCCCAATATATTCAAAGTTGCTTCACTATTTTTGTTGGAATATTCTCCATCTCTCTATTTATTACTTCTACTTTGCCATTTGATTGAGGGTGATAAATAGTTGAATTTGATGATAAATATTTCATAAGTACATGAAATTCTCAATGATATTTGAAGTAAACTGAGGTCCCTTATCCATGGAAATCTCCCTTGGCATTCCAAATCTTTCAAATACATTCTCATAAATAAGTTCGATCACTTTTTCTTATTTGAAAATTTTCATTGACTTTACCTCCGACCATTTGGTCAAGTAGTCTGTACAAACTAGTAGACATATGTGTTGGAAACTTGGTCAATACTGAGAGGGGGGGGTGAATCAATATTGGTTAATTATTTAAACTTTTAATAATTCTAACTTATTAACAATAATTGATCAACAACACTAAACTTGAATATAAAATCAATACAATAATAGAAGTTACAATCATGATTGGGAGACACCAATCTCCTTGTTAACGGATTCAACCCTAGGAAGCACCAAATCCCTTGTTTTAGGGCACCAAGGAAGTACCAACTCCCTTGTTTTAGGGCACCAACCCTAGGAAACACTAACTCCTTTGTTTAGGGAACCAACCCTAGGAAGTACCAACTCTCTTGTTTATAGCACCAACCCTAGGAAGCACCAAATTCATGTCTTCAAACTTTAATCAGTAAAGGACATTAGTCCTTCCTTGCTCCACCCTTTGACCCTCGTTACATAAGTATCTTGTCTTTCTTCCTTGGACTCTTCTATGCCTTTAGATCTTCTATGTAAGACCAAGAGAGATGCTTTCCTTTCACCTTGTGTGTCTACTTATATAATTTCCAAAAGGTATAAGGTTGAACCATTGTGTCTTTTAGTAATGAAACATTGTACCGCTTCATTTAATTAACACAAATGGTGATTTCATTAATTGATTTTCGAACACAAAATTAGACATTTATTTCGTATGAATATTTTGGAGTGTTGTAAACGAATTTTACAATTCTACGACATGGGTTTTGTGCAGAACATGCCCAATTAGCTGACTCTTGTGAATTTTCCCCAGAACATGTGTGAGGCGGCCAGTGCAGGTGGTTATTTGAAAGAAAATTGCCCATATTTTCCTTTCGTCGTCGGATGCCAAATCAACTTCAGTGCATTTTACCTTTTCATGAATGTCTAATTCGACCTCCACATATATCCTTTATTGGTGACTATTTAAACTCAACTTGTAAACGTTTCACTTGATGGTGGATTTTAAAATCAATTCCCTCTAAGCTGCTAGTCACTAAAGATTCGACTTGGTCTTCACCCTTTTTCATACTTGCTTCCTCATTTGACCAACAAACATCTTTTTGGTCAACCCAACTTGCTTCAGCCTCGACCCGACTTGTAATTTCCAATTTAAGTTTTCTTCGACTTTGACCTTTAGGTTACTTCATTCTTAGACCGACTTGACTAAGAAGAAAACTGACTTAACAGATTTGACTTTGGTCATCCCAAATTGCTTTGGCCGACTTGAATTTCCCGACTCAATTTTCTTTTGACTTCGACCTTCGGGGTAATTTACTTCACTTCTACTCGGACCAACTCGACTTAGAAGAAAATTGAATTGTGTAATTCGACTTTCGTCGTCCTGATTTGATTCATTTTTTACTTCAACTTCGGCTTTGATCTTTGACTTCTTAGATTTTGAATTCTTCTACTTATCTGACTTTGACCTTCGACTTCTTCGACCTCTTTGATTTCAACCTTTGATTTTGATCCCCGATTTCTTTGACTTCAACCTTAGACTTTTTCAACTTCTTGTTGAGATGTTTATACCATACTTCTTGACTCTGTGACTATACTAATTCCCATACTAGTATTATTTGGCATCAATGCCAACACTATAACACCATGTCTAACATTCTTATTTGTGATTTGTATGCATCCATATTGGATTCTCCATTTACCCTTTTTATCTGGACAATTTCTTCACAGTTTCCTTTTGTGCATGGATGTTAATGACACAATACAGCATAAAACATATTTCCATTAGAGTGATTCCATCAACCTCATACAATATAGGATGAGTGGATCAATCTCATACAATATATTAATCAATATTATCTTTCTACTGATATTCAAGTCAACTTCATAACATTATGTCCAATATTGACAATGTTTGACATTCAATTCCTCTTCATAACATTATGTCCAATATTGAAAATGCTTCTCAAACCAATCAATCAATGATACTTCACCTATATATCAAGGTTGACATCAATGACAACCAAATTTTAAACAATTTGCCCCTTTGTTATTGATGGCAACCTAGCAAAACAAGCTTACTCCCCTTGTGAATGTATTATGTATTTTGAGTTCTTTGAGCTGACTTTGTTTTACTCTTTATCTATCCCCATTTGACAACAATGACAAAGGGAATATTTCTCCTCTCCCCCTGATATGATTCTCTCCCCGAGGTGATGCTCCTCCTAAGGTGATGTTTCCCCTGTTTTTGTGCCATTTGTTTTGGGCTTTTTTTTATTGTTTATCTCTCCCCTTTTCTCAACGTATGTCACATTAATTATTCTATCATAGTCATTTGATTTTGTAGTAACCAACTTCAACTTATACCTTCTTAGAAACACAATTAAATTGGTCATAGTATCTTCTGATGTAGTGTTGCCTTAGATACTTGAGACATGTTTTAGTTTTTACATGATACTTGAAACTATAGTCCTCTTGTAACCATGTTGCTTCAATGATGCACTGTATATGTTTTAGTTATGTTTCCCTTTATCTTCCTTCAAGAGCGTGCCAAGATTTTACAAATTCTGCTCAAGAACTATCATTATATTATTTCGTACTGCTCCCAATTTATTCATGATGCTAGTCATCTATTCAACCATTCGTAACCCAAGAGCCTCTTTATTAGTTTCTCATTATTTTGAGAATACCTTATTGGGTCTGGATCATATCATACTTTAGTAGCATCTGTAGCATTATTAATTACTCCAAATTATACTCCACATTCCTTGCTCTTTCCTTTGTCTTGTCGGCTTCAAGTTTTAGATATACAAACAAGGATGGAATTTTGAATTTTTTTTCCACATTTATGATTTCCCTCAGCCAAGAGTAACATTCTTGAGTAACATTTTTGGTTCTTTAATACTCATAAGGTCATCACCAGGAACAACCTTAAGTCTTCCCTAAATCCTATATCCTTTATTATGTTCATATTTTCTATTCAAGAGGAGCTTCAGTAGAACATCAAAATAACATTGGAAAAATTTTGAGATCATCATCACTCAATTCTTCTAGTTGTTCTACTATTGAAGATTCATCATCATCATCACTATTTTGTGTAACATAAGCTTCTTCATCTTCTTCTTTAGAATTTTCTTTTTCCATTTTTCTTTCATTGGCTAGTGAACTATTGATTTGTAGAACATCATCAAGAATTACAATCGTGTCATATTCTTCTTTAGGAACCCTCCTTTCTTGAGATTGATTCACTTTATATGAAAAACTTTGATTTTTATATTCCTTATTAGAATCTTTACCCACCATTCTCCTATTATTAACTTCATCAATTTTAGGTGCAATATATTCATCATCTTTCTTGCTTTGTACTTCATATTTTCTTTTCCATATCTTTTTATTATGTTTGTTAGGGTTTCTTATCTTCAAGGATTGCATTGGTAATATACATTCACTAGATTTATGGCCATAGTTGTTGCACCTTTGGCATTCAACATTGATATTTTGTAAATGAGAGAAAGAGTTGTAGTTTATTTTCTCTATATTAAACTTCTTACTTCTTTGGACATTCTTTGGACTGTACTTTCCATAGGCTTTACAATGTACTTCTTTATGTCTAAAATTATTGCAATAATAACAATGCCCAAGAAATATATGTTGATATCTATTAGAGGGATTTCTTCTGGTGATTGTATTCTTCTTGTCATCTCTTTCTTTAGTAAGGGGTGTTGATTTTTGTTTATTTGGGACAGTCTCCACTAAAATCATCCTTGCCTTATTATCTTTTCTTCTTAAGGAGATTTTAAGAGAATCTGCATAACTGATTGGTCGTTTGACAGATCCTTGTGATGTAGAAGTCGATTCTTGGGTGTATCCCAAACTAGTCCTTTTGTTTGGTGACCTCTAACTACTGAGAATTTCATCCAATATTTTTGAGTTGTTTCCGAATTTTGATCCCTTCTTTTCTTTCTCAAGTTCACATTTTAGCATCTCAATTTCATCTTCTAGCTTCTCACATACTTGTTCTCTATCATTGAGTTGATTTAAAATGACTTCTTCAATTCTTTTAGCTTCTAGGAGTTGAGACTTGAAATCATTGATTATCTTCTCTGATTCTTTGATGGTTCTTGATGCATCTACTTTTGTTGATTGATGTGCTTCTTCAAAGTCTTGAAGTTGTTTCCTTCGTAGCTTGTTCTTCTTTTTATACTTTCTTGCTTCCTCCAAAGCACTGATCAAATCTCCTTCTAGGTCCACTTCTCCTTCAAATTCAGAGTTTTCTTCATAATCTACAACATTATCTTGAGTTTTCATTCCCATAAATAGAAGCTATGAATCTTCATCTTCACTTACTTCAAAAGAGATGTTGTTCTCTTTGGTGTAGAGATTCTTCTTCTATTTGTAGTATTTATTTTTGTTCTTTTTCTTACCCTTCTTATGTTCTTTATGATTCTGAAAATCCTCATCATCACTATCCTCATGCTTGGGATATGGAAAGTTGTTATCAAGGTTTACAACTTTTCGATAGTTGAAGCATATCAGAGGAAACTTTCCCTTGTATTTATCAATCCCTTTCATGAGTTTCTTCATAAAGTTATCTACTTCTTCATCATATATCTCTGATAAATATTTATTAGGTACCTACTCCAGCTTCTTCCTTGATTTTGATGCCTTGAAGTAAGTTTCTCCTTTTGTTGGTTTTTATTGTCCTATTATCATCTCATATGCTATAAGGATCCCATGGAGTTCATCTACTGTGAGCTTATCAAGATCTGGCTCATCTTCAAGGGTATAAATTTTCACATTATACCTCATGGATAATGATCTCAAGATATTTTGGACAATGGGGCTGTCTTTGAGTTATTACCCTAATGCTCTGATTGAATTGAAAATTTCATCAACTCTTTGAAGATATTCAGATATGTCTTCTTCCTCCTTCATTTTCAAATTTTCAAACTGAGTTCTATAGGTTTGCAGTTTGGCTTCCTTGAATTTGTTGTCTCCTTCATATATGAACATCGGTTTTTCCCAAATCTCTTTTTCTAACTTACAGTGCATTACCTTTACAAATATAGGATTGGTTAATCCTCCTAGAATAGCATTGATTGCTATTGAATTGTCATTGCATAACTTCTTTGCAGCAATATTAGTAAGTGGGGTAGATGGTGTAGTATAACCACTTTCAACAGCTTCCCAAACATCACATCCAAGGGCCATGAGATAACTTTTCATTCTCACACTCTAGAATGCATAATCATTCACTTTGAACATAGGTGATTTGTTGGAAGACATTCCCTCTTGCTGATCCATTTCTTTAGAATATACTTCCAGTTGTTAGACTATGTAGAAATCACCCGCTCTGATACCAATTGTTGGAAACTTGGTCAATGCTGAGAGGGGGGGTGAATCAATATTGGTTAATTATCTAAAAATTTAATAATTTTAACTTATTAACAACAATTGATCACAATGGTAAACTTGAATATAAAATAAATACAATAATATAAGTTACAATAATGATTGGGAGACACCAATATCCTTGCTAAGGGCTTCAACCCTAGGAAGCACCAACTCAGTTGTTTAGGGCACCAACCCTAGGAAGTACCAACTCCCTTTTTAGAGAACCAACCCTAGGAAGCACCAACTTCCTGTCTTCAAACTTTAATAAGTAAAGGACATTAGTCCTTCCTCGCTCCACCCTTCCACCCTCATTACATAAGTATCTTGTCTTTCTTCCTTGGACTCTACTATGCCTTTAGATATTCTATGTAAAACCCACAGAGATGCTTTCCTTTCACCTTGTTTGTCTACTTATATATTTTCCAAAAGGTATAAGGTTGAACCATTTTGTATTTTAGTAATGAAGCATCGCACCCATTCTTTTAATTAACACAAATGGTGATTTCATTAATTCATTTTCGTACACAAAATTACACATTTCTTTCGTACGAATATTCTGGAGTACTGGAAACAAATTTTACAATTCTACAACATGAGTTTTGTGCATAATATTCCTAATTAGCTGACGCATAAGAATTTTCCCCAAAACATGTGCAAGGTGGCCAGTACAAGTAGTTATTTGAAAGAAACTTTCCCAGATTTTCCTTTTGTCGTCGGATGCCAGATCGACTTCAATGCGTTTTACATTTTCATGAATGTCTAAATCGACCTCCACATATATCCTTTGTTGGTGACTATTTAAACCCAACTTGTAAACATTTTACTTGATCGTGGATATTAAAATCGGTTCCCTCTCACCTTCTAGTCACTAAATATTTGATTTGGTCTTCACCCTTTTTCGTATTTGCTTCCTCATTCAACCAAAAAACATCTTTTTGGTTGACTCGATGAGAAGAAATTTTGACTTGAGTATTTTGATTTTGGTCCACCCAACTTGCTTCAACCTCAATGTTATGAGGAAAATCACTCTATGGAAAGAGGTAAACCATAACAGATGGAAATGACTGCAGAAATCAAATTTAATCTCAAGTATTCTATATAGATGAAAATGCTAACAAGACAAGATAAAGAGCCTACCTCGTCCAGACGTTCGAAGATGACCATTGTTGAGCACTTGACTCAAATCTTTACACCTACAACTTGTCCTCAACAACCAAGATACACAAGAATATGGTGATAATATATAAAGTTAGTACATACAATAGCATAATCCATCAATATTCATAACAAATATTCCCATGGAATAACAATTCAAATATTTTCAAGACATTAATTGGATGAGAAAAGAGTATTTATATTAAAATATAAACAATAGAAGTGTATGAATGAAAAACTTTCGTTTTGGCACATCTTGGAACCGAGAAAATAAGTCCCTTCCAGTTGGGCCTTCACCACTTCAATCCTCCACCAAAGGAAAGATCATATAAGAGAGACAATGAGGTTCTCCATCAAAGAGGGAAGAGATTGGGGGATTGTTGGCACAGGGGCAGACCCAGGGTTCAATGCTTCAATAGAGCACCAAAAAAACCCTAACTATCGGCCCTTTCGAAAACACATGTGAAGCAGATGAGGTCTCACCCGAGGTAGAGGTAGGGGGGGTTGCAGGACTCAAGTGTCTACAAACTAGTTGGGACACATATCTGTGATCACAATACCTTAACACAACACTTAGCCATTAACATTCGTTAGTGTTGTACCCTTATTCACATCGCAGGTTAAAACCCTAATTACATAAAAACATAGTATTAACCAAGATCTAAGTGGATCTAATCATCCAACACATAGAATTAAGTAGATCTAGCATTCATTCATGGAATTAAGCACTAAGAATTCATATATCTATCTGTCATACATCAAGACTAATGCACTAAGAAAATATAAACACAACATCAAGAGCATATTGCAAAAATCACATCAACAAAGGATATACGTGGTTCACCCTAGCGTGGGGCTATGTCCACCAACTCTTCTTCTTTTTTATTATCTTCATTCAATCTTCTTACGTGCACAGAGCCTCAAAGCCAACTCTGCATAAGATAGGATATCTGCATGCACCTCGCCAGATCCTCCTTCCCCGAGTAGGTCAAGACACAAATCCTTTTACAATCTGTCTGCACAAAGCCTCTTACAATCACTTTCACTTAGCTTTGCAAGTCTCAACATAGTATGCACAAAGCATTCATAGTTATTCGCACTTAGCACAATCTGACTACAATCACATAGATTGCACTACTACTTCTTACATCGCTTAGCTATCTATTTATACATTACAAAAAGGGCCTAAACATGGGTAAACCCATGGGACGACATCCCATACCCGTTACATAAACCCTAACCCAAAAATTCCGCAAAATAGGTCAAGATCCCACGATATTCGCTTCCCCTGGGTGCTCTATCTTCGACCAGCCTGTCAAAGTCCCAAAATAGTCAAACACAACCAAAGTTCTCCAAAACTTGGTTGAGGGCCAACAGGCCCCCAACACTCACTTGTGACTCATCCTGAGTTACTTTGATCTGGGAAATCTTGCTTCAAAGGTCTCGATATTGGCTCGAGCTGCCTCGACTTGCTGCTTTGTGAGAGCCTCCTACTCGACGAACTCGTGAATGACTGTCTCAGTGACAGGTCCTTACAAGCATTGTTCTACGATGATGACTACTTGTTCCAGCTATGCACCTTGTCCCTCGATTTCTTCAAAAAGTGTGCAGGCTTCGTCCTTCACCGGCTGGAGTCTCTGGGTCACTTCCATGACTCTACTCTAGATGGCATGAACCTTCTGCTAAACTGTGCATTGTTCCTGTGACTTTTTCATCTTCTTAACCACTGAAAGAAGTTTTAGTTGCGCTTGCACTGTCAATGCTTGTTGCTTTGCCTCTTGGAGCTATGCTTCTAATGTTCTCAGTTCTGGGTCCTCCGCAAGGCGCTCATAGGTCTACTCACTTCGGTTACTAAGTTTCTTACATTCTAATGCTAATTCCTTAAGTCTGTCGATTGCACTCCTGGTAGTTTCTTCTCTCTATTCTCGCACTTCCTGTGGAGTGCTCGGTACTGCTTGCAATTCAAAATCTACTACTCTTTCTTGGAGCTGCTGAATGGCTTCAACGAGCTTCCCCACTTGGCTCTCAGTTGTCTCCTCTTCCATCGACGTCAATCTCGACACAGATTGAAGTGCCCGAGAGACTGCTTCTCTAACTCCAATCTGCTCTGCGAGCAGATGATCTTTCTCCCATTGGATCTTCTCTCTATCCTTTTCAGACAATGGAGTAATGAACTCCTCCAACAAGTAGGAATGCCTCAATCAATACAATTCCAACCATTATGGCACGGTTCCAACGGTCCAAGGGAGACCTTTCTGGCAATAATTGCATTTCTAGCCATTCTGGAGCATTGTTCTAACAGTCGAGACACCTCCAACAGTCATATTGCTTCACCGTGGCGAAGTGACAGTCTGCGTTGCTCTGCTATTCCGGCAAGGTTGAAGTTCTGCAAGCCTTCTTTATGCGAAGTCCTCTATGGAACCTCCTGCAATTTTTCTAACCTTGTTTTCTTCTTATTGAGTTTTCTTTCTTTCTTTCCTATGATTTGCGACTCTGGACTCCTCTCTCCATTCATGTGCTTATATTCTCTTAGCATAGTAACTTCGGGCTGCTGAAGGTATTTCACAAGGTTTAAGGGTAATACTTCTTCTCTTGCTATTTCTGGAGTAGATGCTCTTCTCTCCTGCATGATAAGTTCTTTAAGCCTTCTTACATTCTTTCAACTTCGATAGCTAGATATCTGGTCCTCAGTTGCTTCGACTTGTCCTCCTGTTCTTCTATTAAGCGCTCTATTCTCCTAGCCATGAAATCCCTTAAGTATTTCTTTTTCTATTCTATATCTTCTTCATTTGCTTCCCTTCTGATCTGATCTTTCTCAATCCAAGTCTTTCCTAAAAAAAGTGGAAAAGGGGTGTTGTTCTCAACAAACTTAATGACCTCAAATTCTTCTTATGTCGATGTTCCATGAGCACTCATAGGTACATGAGTAAGTCTTACACATAGGGTTATCATCTTTTCTTTAAACAAGCCTATCCCTCCTAATGAAGGAACTATAGCAGGCTTTCCCAAGATTTCCCAAGTGCTTTCTGGCATGATACTCACCTGTGTTTCCTCATCCAGAACACAGTCTATGTCGAAGTCTCCTATTCTCGTCTCGATTTTATTTTTGTCTTTCAAGATCTCCGATAAACTTTCATCTCTGTGATCATTGAGTGTTTCTTTCATCTGTAATAATATAGTCTCTCATTATTTCTTGTTCTTTATCATATCCTTATCTTCTTGACCTTCTTCATGGTTTTCTTGTCTCAGATTCATCTTTTAAACTTTAGCAATCATTCTTGGACAATGCAAAACCTCATGACCAACAACTTTACAACAAAGACAAATAGGACTTGTACTAGGGCATGCCTTAGCAAGATGTCTCGGTCTTCTACAGCTATAACAAAGAGTCAATCCTCTCTTTCTCTTAAATGATCCCCAACCTTTCTTGTACTACGCACTGGGATCACAGTGATGTACCTGCAAAAAAATTCTTTCTAGGATCCTGCATCCACTTATTAGTCCAAAAATTCTTTCTATGCATAGGAATAACATATCTTTCACTATCTCTATTAGATATATTCAGATCAAATCTTTGTTCTTCTATCTATGCCCTAGTTTTCAGGCCAGGACAAAATCTATCAAACATACCTAGATCCATTCTTTCGAAAAAAAAAATTCCACTTATCTTACCTTTCTTAGAGCACAAATCTTCATGATATTACCTCTTTTCTTCAGATCTAGTTCCTTTCTTAGCACAGAGCTTCACAAGTCAGGTAGACCATTACGCACTATAGCAACAGATTTACGCACATAGCTTTCTCTTTTTCTTAGTTCCCATCAATCACAGTTTCCGGTCCCGGCAATGGAACCATTTGTTGGCATAGGAGCAGACCCAGGGTTCAACGCTTCAACAACGCACCAACGAAACCCTAACTACCGGCCCTTTCGGCAAGACCTACGAAGCAGATGAAGTCTCACTTGAGGTAGAGGCATGGGGGTTGCGGGACTCAAGTTTCTACAACCTAGCTGGGACACAGATCTGTGATCACAGTACCTTAACACAACACTTAGCCATTAGCATTCGTTAGCGTTGTACCCTTATTCACATCGCAATTTAAAACCCTAATTACATAACAACATAGTATTAATCGATATCTAAGCAGATCTAATCATCCATCACATAGCATTAAGTAGATCTAGCATTCATTCATGGCATTAAGCATTGAGCATTCATAGATCTATCTGTCATACATCAAGACTAATGCACTAAGAAAATATAAACACAAAATCAAGAGCATATTGCACAAATCACATCAACACAGGATATACGTGGTTCACCCCCAGCGTGGGGCTACATCCACCAACTCTTCTTCTTCTTTATTATCTTCTTTCAATCATATTACGTGCACAGAGCCTCAAATCCAACTTTGCATAGGACAAGAGATCTGTGCACACCACGTCAGATCCTCTTTCCCCGAGTAGGTCAAGACACAAATCCTTTTACAATTTTTCCACACAAATCCTCTTACAATCACTTTCACTTAGCTCTGCAAGTCTCAACACAGTATGCACAAAGCATTCACAGCTATTTGCACTTAGCACAATCCGACTACAATCACATAGATTTCACTACTACTACTTGCATCGCTTAGATATCTATTTATACATTACAAAAAGGGCCTAAACATGGGTAAAACCATGGGCCAACATCCCATACCTGTTACATAAACCCTAACCCAAAAATTCCACAAAATAGGGCTATATCCCGCGATCTCTGCTTCGATTGGGTGCTCCGTCTTCGAATGGCCTGTCAAAGTCCCAAAATGGTCAAACACAACCAAAGTTATCCAAAAATTGGTCGAGGATCAATAGGGATGAACAATGTGTTCATAATTAAAAGGACAAAGGGATGTAGACTCAATATAAAGTGAATAATTTCTCCAGAGTAACTTTTCTCTCAAAAGTTGAATTCTTCTCCTCTTCCATAGTTTTGATGTGGCCCATTTATAGCCTTCAAATGGAATTGAAGGGCTAAGTCGGAACTTTTCCAATATATGGAAGGTCAAGGATCATGTATCTCATGACGTGACATGGAAACCTGACACAATTTTTAATTTTTGGGCACAAATCCCGATGTACGCAGGTTGTAATGGTGAAACCTATGTATACACATGTTGTATAACTGATAGGGAAAATATATGTGGAAACATATGATTTTTAGCTCTAGGAATTATAAAATGGGACTTCTAGTCTACATAGGGAAATGGAAAATTCCTTCTTAGCAAGTCGCATGGGGTGAGGAAAATCTTGCTATAGCATATGCCCCCTAATTTGTGATGTCAAAGGAGTATCTGCGATGGCCGAAATACATTATAATTCCCAAAAGTGGAGTAATGGAGACCCAACTAGATGAACTAGTTGATCATAAGAATATTACAATTCATAATGACTTTGTACACATGGATGCCAATTTGAATTACATTGCAGATCCATGTGGAAATATACCAAACAGTTGTTCATGGCCATGCATAGCCAATACAAAGTAGATACATGCCATAGGCTTTCATAGTCATGAACGAGGCCTACTGAAAACCAGACTCAAAATCAATTTGAAGATATATGTATACAATGTAGTACAATCTAATCTCCCATGATCACTGAAGTCATACAGGTACAAGTCCAATGAATGATAGCAACAACTCAGGAAAGGCCCGACTATAAATTGATGTCTTTAAATCTTCTACATGATCCGCCAAAGGTGAAAGTCTACATCATGTGAATAAAGGAGTTGAGTTCGAACACAATGAGACTTTGTTTGATTACCGATCATTGAGGTATACCATTAACAAACGCGGGACAACCTACCAATAATGAAAGTAGGTATCAAGGCACCAAGTACATTCTTACAAGTGTGAATAAAGGTTTTGAGGTTGAACACTTGAAAAATCCATCAATCAAGGGAAATTGATGTATTCCCAACTGTCGATGTCGGGAGAACCTCCACTTATGACTGCAAGCCTTTAGGTACTCATAGGACTCTAAACCTCGTTTCGAGAATAGATGGGTTGAATTCCATGGCAGGAGACACATTGAAAGGAGAGCATTAAGGAATCTCTCATCAGTCAACATGAGGTACAAATAAATATCTTGATGATTTGGAGGAACTCGGACGAAGAACACGTTCACGAACCAACGACCCTGTGCATATTTTGCATGCATGAGATGTAAGTAGTGCATGAAACAAACCCTTTGAATAACATCCAATAAGGAAAATTGTCAAAAAAGGAGAGGAAACCACCAAAAAGGATAATGGCATCAAAGACACTGCATAAATCCCAATTCATGAATAGATTTCTTGCCGTCGAGCACAAGGAAAACCCCCTAGTCAGTGACCAATGAGGAGATGTCAATTGTTGGGTTCAAGGGTACCTACCCATGATGAAAGTAGGACCAGGGTGCACGATAGGACTACAACTTCATGTAACTCTAAGACACACAAAGGGTATGGTCAACATGTTGTTATCAAGTAAATCGGTAAACGCGGACATAAACTAATCTCCCTAGATCCACCTGGATCTAGAACAAAACAAGATAGGACATGACGCTTTCTCTAAGTTACAATCATTGAATTTATTACCAAAGAAGGAATGAGTGACATACCTTTAAATATCACTTTCTTATATCTTTGTTGTCCCTGCTTCGCTTTGGTGCTCTTGCGAGATCAGATCCACAATGACACAAACCAACCAAAGTGAAAACAACAATAGTATAGTCAATGAAAAATTAAACATGTGATCAAGGAGTCATGTAATAAAATGGGAATGATTTTATGGGAAAGAAACATGTCACTTTATTATATAATGTGGAAGAAAGATACAACCAGATGCCTTGATGTTTTCAAGTTCCTTCCAACAATACCTTGCTTCTCACACACTTCTTGCTCCAAGGATTCTGAGATCAACGATATATCTTGACAAAGCAAAGATCAAAGCCAATCTCAAAGGCTTATCCAAGCTATTTTTCTCCATGAGAGCTCCTCTCCTTTTATAAGCTGAAGAGGATAAGGTGAGGAGGTTAGGATGATCCCACTAAATCATGAAAGTGAGTAAGATCCAAACCGTTCAGAGGCCACCTCACTATAGAAACTTCTCCTTCTAGAAGCATCTAGAAGATGTTTATTTTTCCCACGTACAGGCATTTTCGCACCCTAGCTATAGTGCAGCCTGTGGAAACTCTGCGGCCTATCTATAGTGCAACCTGTGGAAATCAGGCATTTTCATACCCTAGCTATAGTGCAGCCTACGAAAATATTCCTTAATAGGGTTTTTACAAAGGAAAATCCAAGTTGTTCTCTCACGCAAAGTTCTTCTCCCTTCTTTCTTTAAGAATTCAGGCCACTGACCCCTTTGAAAGAAACATATAGGTTTACATCATTAACGGTCATAGGGATGACGAAAATAATGTGTAACAGAGAGCCCCTCAAAGTATGAAGTTAGAACAGAGTGATAGCTGCAATACTTTGTCGAGTGTGTGTAGGGAACAAGGAACAGTCGGTCGGAAACCTGCCAACAAACAAGGAAATAAAGTACAATAATATATCATCACTGAGGTAGGAATTCCTATTCTCAGAATACAAATGACTCAAAGCATAAATTCCAACATGCAAAGATCCATATCAAGTAAGACAGGGCATGGCCACCAAACATACACTGTGGATCCATGCCAATATGACTCAAATCTGAACATAGCCACCAAAAATACACTGTGGATCTATGTGTTAAAGACTCAAATTTGAACATAGCCACCAGACATACACTGTGGATCTATGCACCANTAAGACAGGGCATGGCCACCAAACATACACTGTGGATCCATGCCAATATGACTCAAATCTGAACATAGCCACCAAAAATACACTGTGGATCTATGTGTTAAAGACTCAAATTTGAACATAGCCACCAGACATACACTGTGCATCTATGCACTAGTACAATCTGAATATACTCTGACGCAACCTGAATCTATCATAAAAGATTCAAGGTCTTCATCTCCACCACTCTATAGTATGAATCTAACCATGCGAATACATGTGCTGAAGTCGAACATGGTAGAAACCACTTGATTATTGGTCATTAATGAATATCGTTAGCAAGTGCGATGGAAATCACCATTAATGTCAATGACTCCCAAGGTACACTAGTACAATCCAACAAATGTGAATCAGTGAGCTGCGGTCGAAGACTCGACAGAATTTCTCGATTAGGGAATCTCCCCAGTGGAGTCACCAATTTTGTTATCGGATAAATCGGTAAATGCGGACATAAACTAATATCCCTAGATCCACCTGGATATAGAACAAAACAAGATAGGACATGATGCTTTCCCTAAGTTACAATCATTGAATTTACTACCAAAGAAGGAATGAGTGACATACCTTTAAATATCGCTTCCTTATATCTTTGTTGTCCCTGCTTCGCTCCGGTGCTCTTGCGAGATCCGATCCACAATGACACAAACCAACCAAAATGAAAACAACAATAGTATAGTCGATGAAAACTTAAACATGTGATCAAAGAGTCATGTAATAAAATGAGAATGATTTTATGGGAACAAAACATGCCACCGTATTATATAATGTGGAAGAAAGATACAACTAGATGCCTTGATGTTGTCAATTTCCTTCCAACAATTCCTTGCTTCCCACACACTTCTTGCTCCAAGGATTCTTAGATCAACGATCTATCTTGACAAAGAAAAGATCAAAGCCAATCTAATCAAGCTACCAATCTCAAGCCAATCTCAAAGGCTTATCCAAGCTAACTTTCTCCATGAGAACTCCTCTCCTTTTATAAGATGAGGAGGATAAGGTGAGGAGGTTAGGATGATCCCACTAAATCATGAAAGCAAGTAAGATCCAAACCATTTGGAGGCCACCTCACTATAGAATCTTCTCCTTCTAGAAGCATATAGAAGATGCTCATTTTTCCCACGTATAGGCATTTATGCACCCTAGCTATAGTGAAGCCTGCAGAAACTCCGCAGCCTAGCTATAGTGCAACCTGCAGAAATCAGGCATTTCCGCACCCTAGCTATAGTGAAGCCTACGAAAATCTTCCTTAATAGTGTTTTTAAAAAGGAAAATCCAACTTCTTCTCTCAGGCAAAGTTCTTCTCCCTTCTTTCTTTAGGAATTCAGGCCACTGACCCCTCTGAAAGCAACAGATAGGTTTACATCATTAATGGTCATAGCGATGATGAAAATAATGTGTAGCAGAGAGCCCCCCAAAGTATGAAGTTAGAACAGAGTGATAGCTGAAATACTTTGTTGAGTGTGTGTAGGGAACAAGGAACAGTCAGTCGGAAACCTGCCAACAAACAAGGAAATACAGTACAATAATATATCATCACTAAGGCAGGCATTCCCATACTCAGAATACAAATGACTCAAAGCATAAATGTCGACATGCAAAGATTTATGTCAAGTAAGACAGGTCATGGCCAC
>SNQJ01S0008985.1:96597-110910 GCA_010110895.2 Picea sitchensis
TATATGATTTGATTATGAATATGGATAATGAAAGAATATTTTTATGAAATAATTTGCTTAATTCAATGCAATTTGTATTGATTATTTTATTAATAAGTAAATAAAATATTTTGAAGTAATATTGAATTTTTAGATTATAAGGTGATATTGTCATGCCATTATGTATTGTTTAGTGATTCCAGTGATAACTTAACCCTAAAGGAGTGAACATTTTAAGGTTGATTTTGCAACAATACAATTTTTTTAAGCTACAATTTCAAAAATGTTGCAATTTTAAGCCCCCTAAAAAGGTGTTATTTGCAACACTATGTTTTCATTCAAGGGTTGATTTTAAGATTTTGGTTGCAATGATACCAATATTAAGGCCACGGTTTGAAAAACATTGTAATTTTAACCGCCGAAAAATGGTGTTACTAGTAGGACCACTTTTGGATTCAAGGGTTGATTATAGGTTTTTCTTATAAACACTACAAGTTTTTAAGGCCATGGTTGCAAAAGGTTTTAATTTTCACCCTAAAATAGAGGTGCTGCTTGTAGCACCAAGTTTTGATTTATGGGTTGGTTTTGGTGTTTTGATGCAAAAATATGGGTTTTTAAAGCTAGATGTTTTTTTTGCAGTCATGTTTCTTGTTAAGCACATAAATACATTATAGGTTGAAGATAAATGAATCCATAACTTTCGAAAAACAAAAGTGAAAGTTCAAGATTAATTTCATCCATCATAACATTTTTGAAGAATAAATAAAGATGAAATGTTTGAATCATATGTTGTAGGATAGCTGGAGGAAATTTACATTAAATTAAAAAACCATACACCTATACATAGAAGTTGAGATACATACTCAAATTCAACCTTGAAAAAGAGAGAGATATTACCAAACAATCAAAGAAGCATCATCCATTCAAAATTTATATGACGAAATCCCAAATATATCCTTAGAGGGAACTAATACAATTGCTCAAGCTAAAACCCTCAAATTTGAAAAGACTAAATCAATGTATCCAATCCACATCCAAATTCCATATACAAATGATGGTTGCTAATGAAACACTATTTCATATGAGGAGAAATTCCACAAGGTTAAAGTCATAATACAATATTATACTAATCTCTATATACATGAACAGTCTAAGAGTAATACTAGATTAAATTAGTCCTCAATGCATAATTGTTATATGTTTTAGACATATTTACATTGAACCTGTAACACCATATTTTTAATCCCCTGATTAATTTGTAATTAATTATAATTAGTGATGATGTTGTCTGATTATGGAGATATTATTACCATGTCAGGGTAGTCTGGAACGATGTAAATTGTATTATGGTGTAATATAAAATCCAACCAACTGACTGATGGGTGAAGTATTAGTACTATCCATGATACCACTAGATGAAAGAGTGAGGGACCATGGAAAAGGGGGATCATGATGCCAAGAGAAGCCAAGACTCTTTACTAATTTAATCATTTTTTGGAAATAATAAGTTATTTCCCTTTTTCCTGATTTCAAAGAAAATCACTTAATGAGGGACGATTGGTAGTTAGAAAACCAACCAACCTCAATGAATGGAAGCATGGAATATTGGCTAGGAAAATAGAAAATTGTCATCCCAGAGTACAACATAAAATCATCATAGCTCCCCATGATGGACCCACAGGTTCCTTCTGATAAAAGGAAGGAAAACAGAAAAATGCATGGGTGTGATAGAGAAGGGAGTTCTGGTCTAGGGGAATGCATGAGGAGAAGAATGTTGAGAGTTGGGAGAAAACCCATTAATGGAGAAGACACAAGTTTCAAAGAAAGATGTTTTTTCTTGGTTGGTCTGAGAAGCTAGAACCAGAGATAATTTTAAGGATGAAAATTTATCTCAGAATGTAGAAACCTTGTTGAATCTTATTATTCCTTAATATGAAAACCATAAAAATTTTGGCGATATTTTTGTAAAAATATTCAAATTTCTAAGGATTTTATATATTTTCTATAAAATTTGGGCTATTTTTAAGGTAAAATCATTTTATTCTATAGAATTTGGGAGAATACTTTTAGAAAAAATGGAATTTTACAAATTGTTTTTTTGGAAAAAGCATGGAAAAATAGTCGATGGGTGATATACAACCCCTAAAAATTTCCCTATCTAGAACCCAACCTGAGCTGAGAGGGCCACGAGATTAGTGCTAGGAAGGTACCTGAGAAACTTCGTGGAGGCCCTAGGAATGGTGGATATAAGGAATTCTCAGCTAGTGGTTGTTTCAAAGAGAGTGGAATTCACCTTTTTAGTTTCTCTAAGATCATGGGAAATTTTCCTGGTGGTATCATGGCTTGGCATGAGGGTGGCCAGAATGGAGAGAGCTAAAGTATCTAAGCCTATGGTTGGTTGGTTGGAAACAATATTGAACAGATAAGTATTTCATTACATGTCCATTGAATGTTTAACAATGGTTGACATCTAACTTGTGTTCTCAATAATAGTCTGAATGTGATGAATGAATGCTAATTCTGAGTTGAATAGAGTGTTGTAGTATCCCCCTTACAGGTGTAATAACTTAATTGTACTAATGGAATGAGGAAGGTCAGTACAGGATATTAAACCATTGATTTTCCTACCCTTTGAAATAGGAAGCTTACATGATATGAAAACCTTCATTTGGGTGTCTGGGTAGAAGGTCTCTTGCTTGTCGAAGGGGATAGTCTAGAGCCTGAGGAAGATGAGTTAAAACCCTTGCAAGATGATGTCTGGGATAACTGTGGGACTGCTAAGTCCATAACTAAACCTTAACCAATTAAAATTCATGTTTAAAATAGATAAAAATGATAGTCATTAGATCGGAGGGGAGGATAAATCTTAGACATTTGATTATCACTGAAGATTTAGGAACCAGAGGAAGAGCCTCGGTTAAGCTAGTCAATAGATAACCGATGCACTGGAGGATATGTGTCAAAAGCCTTACTAATCCTAGTTCCAGTGGGGCAGGGTTCCAAGAGAACGTTCCACCCCTTTTTACACTTGTAAACAAGTGAGAGAGAGGATAATGTATTGTGTCATCATAGTGGCTAGAATACCACAGAGGATGACACTTGTTGGCATCATATTTGTGTGGGTCGAGTGTGGGCCCTATCGAGCGTAAAACCTTTGAATTGGCACTCTTAAACATTATTCATCAGATATAAGGACCGAGGGCTCTCAGCCATTTATTTTTCTTAGTAATCTCAGGAGGGAGTTGATGCCCCAAAGTAACCATACCTTCGGGCCACCAGAACTCCGAAGGTCGTTCTATTTTATTTCCTTCCCCTGTTTCTCAATGCCCAATTGGGCAGGGTTTTGAGAAGGGTTTCAAACCTTTCCTTTATGAGTGTATGAGTATGAGGAATTTGGGGCATATGTCAGTGAGGTAATTGATTCAGGTGCCATGTAGTTACTTTCCAATAAGAAGTGGATAGGTGTCAACACCTAAGTGGATAGGAGCCCTTTGTTGGAATACTAAGAGAGGGGGATGAATCAGTATGAGCACAATTAGTACATTTAATCACAATATAAAACCTCCAATAAATATCTGAGCATTCAATATATCATCAAAACCATAATTCAATGCATAGACATCACATAAACATAGTACACCAAAATTTTACGTGGAAACCCAATGTGGGAGAAAACCATAGAATGATTTTCTTATTTATCAAAGAGTACATTCATTAGAAGCACCAACTTCCTATTTATCCAGATACAACTAGAAGGAGGCTCCAACCCCCTATTTACAGGATGCAACCTGAAGGAAGCTCCAACTCCCTATTTACCAGCTCCAACCGGAAGGAGGCTACAACCCCCTTTCCTTGCCCCCTCCAACCATCCTGAAATATAAATGTAGACCAATCTATCACCACATATAACGTTGTAACTGATTACCTATTGTTGTTGTTGTTTCTAATACTTTTGTTGTTGCTACTGATTTCGATATCTCATCAAGACTGCAACCACACATACCTCATACCAAGATCCACAAGAGAGTTCTCCAAATAAAATTCTTATGAATCACTCAAACATATTTGTTTCTGATTTATTCAGAATACACACTCTAACATACACAGGAAGACATACCTTCAACCTATACCTGACCTGAGTTTTAGATCTCTGATCTTCAACAACTTTTCTTCACAGGTCCACGACCCTTACACTATATGTCCACGGATGTCCACGCTTTTCCCCACTACAGCCCATAGATGTTCGTGTTTTTCCTCCTGAAACCCACGGATTTGTGTAAATGACCTAGATCTATAACTCTTTCTCTGTACGCTCGGCTCCTGCAAACTTCTTCCTTCACTAGACTTCATTGACTTCTTCTCATTGCCTCAAATTTTCCAATCAATATTCACAAAAGTGATATTCAATTGACTCTTCTTTGTGTTTTAATGAGGATCTCATGATGAAATACAACTGACATGAAGATGTAAATGACATGCAACTTGTTAACTTCTGTTTAGAGTTACTTTAACATGCAACTGACATGCAAGTTGTTAACTTCTTTTTACAACTACTTTACTTTGACATGAAACTTTGTAACTTATTTTTCAAGGGTAGACATCAATGACAACCAATAATTCAACAATTCAATGAAAACCAATCTTTCAACAACTAATATTTCAACAATTAATCTTTCAACAATTAATATTTCAACAATATGCCCATTTGGCATTGATGGTAACACTCAAACACAACACTTCTCATGCTCATGTTGGCTCCCCTTGTCTTCATGCCTCTTCTCTTTGTTTCCATGCCTCTATTTTTCTCTCCCCCTTTGACATGAATGGAATAGGGTGACATCTCCTTGGGGATGCTCCCCCTATCAGTAAGCCTCTGATCTCTACTGATGTTTCTCTTCATGGTGCTTCCTCATGTAAATATATGATAAAAAACATTCAAAAAAAATTCAAGTCTTTCATTATTATTGTTTCTCTCCCTCTGTCATACTATGCCAACTTCCATGTAGATCACTGTGGGAATGAAACTACTCCTAGTTTCTATCGAAAATACTCAAACATCTCCCTTGGGAGAGGTTTGGTGAAGATATCTGCAATTTGTTCTTTTTTCCCAACATACTCTACCTTGATGTTCTTCTCTATAACTTGTTCTTGAAGCTTGATCGGAATGTGTTTCATCATGGAATGCATCATTGGATTCTTAGAGATACTTATAGCACAGGTATTATCACAGAATATCATAATAGGCTCGTCATATTCCACCTACATGTCTTGCAAAGTTTGCTTCATCCAAAGAACCTATGTACAACATGTTTTTGCTACAATATACTCTACTTTTTCTATGGACAACGATATTGAAGATTATTTCTTTCTCAACCAGGATACCAGAAAATCACCAAAGTAGAAGGTTGCTCCACTTGAACTTCTTCTACATCAACACTTATTTTCCAATATGCAACTACGTATGCAACTAGAGATAGATAATTCCCTATTGGATACCATAATCCATAGTTTTTTGTTGCTTTGAGATATCTGAATATTCTCTTTACTTCCATAAAATGTGTTTCCTTCGGTGCTGCTTGAAATCTTTCCACCTGTCCAACTGCTTGCATCACATCTGGTCTCGATGTTGTCACATAGAGTAAATTCTCAATCATTGATATGCACATTATTTGATCTGCATCCTTGGATTTATCATCTTTGCTCAATTTTCAACTAGTCTGCATGGGAGTACTTACGATATTACAATCTACCATTCCAAAATTCTTTATCATTTCTTTTACATACTTGGTCTAGGAGATGAAAATACCTTTATCTTGCTGACATGTGTGGAGTCCCAAAAATAAAGACAACTCACCAAGTAATGGCATTTCGAATTCATTATGCATGTCTTTAGAAAATTTCTGACTCATCCCGTCATCATCACTTACAAAAATAATGTCATCAACACAAACTTCAATTATCAATATAGTATCTTGATTTACCCTTATGTAGAGATTTTTGTCTACACTTCCTTTCCTGGACCCTTTTTTTTGTAGATACCTATCCAATCTTGAATACCATGCTATGGGGGCTTGTTTGAGTCCATACAGTGCCTTCATAAATCTGCAAACATAATCTTCCTTTTCTGACAGTAGAAATCATTTTGGTTGTTTGATGTAGACTTTTCTTCTAGTTCTTTGTTTAGGAAGGCTGATTTTACATCCATCTGATATACTTTGATTTTATTAGAACATGCATAAGCCAAGATCATTTTGACTACTTCCATTCTAGAAACTAGGGAAAACGTTTCCTCAAAATCTATTCCTTCAACCTAAGCATATCCCTTTCATACTAACCTTTCTTTATTCCTGGTTACATGTCCATCCTCATTCATATTGTTTCTAAATACCCATTTTGTGTCAATCACATTCTTATTCTTATCCCTTGGAACAAGTTCCCATGTTTCATTCTTCTCTATCTGATCTAGTTCTTATTCCATAGCTTTGATCCAGTGTTCATCAGTGTTGGCTTCTTCAAAACAATTGGCTTCAACTGTGGATGACAATGCTAGATGTCTTTGTTTTGGTGAGTGTAATTTTATTTGGGTTTCAACTCCTGCATATTTATTCCCAATGATATGTTCTGGTGGATGATTCTTCTGCACTCGCCAACTACGAGTTTTGGGATATATCTAAAGATTTTTATGGTCATCTTCCTCTTGCTTTGCTTCTGGCTTCTCTTCTTATTCTTCTTACGCTTCTACTTTTTCTAGTTCTTCTTTCAAATCCTCTTCTCCTTCCTACTCTGTTGAGTATTTGATTGCTTCTTTAGGCTTTCGTACAATTGTCTTGTCAATTTGTACATTGATGCTTTCCACTATTATATTGAGTCTCATATTGAAACACTTGTATGCCTTGCTTTTTCTTGAGTACCTAAAAAATATTCTTTCGTCAACTCGGGAATCAAATTTTTCAATCCTGTCATCTTTTCTTTTGATATAGCACTTGCTTCCAAATACTCTAAAATGCTTCACATTTTCCGATCTTCAATTCCATAGTTTGTAGGGATTCTTATCACTATTAATTCTCAGCATTCCTCTATTCAGGATATGAATTGATGTATGTATTGTATGTGCCCAAAATATGTCACCCAACTTGGAATATTTCAATATGATTCTCTCCATTTCCTGTATTGTTTTGCTCTTTATTTCAACACCTTTGTTCTGCTGAAGTGTCCTGGCTATTGAGAATTACCTTTTTAATTCCATTTTCACCAGAGACATCCATGAATTATTTCGATGTAAACTCTCCACCATTGTTTGATCTCAAACATTTGATTTTCAAGTATGTCTCTATTTCAACCATCTCTTTGTATATATTGAAGTGTTTGAATGCCTCTGACTTCTTCTGGAGAAAGCAAACTGCAATCATTATTCTATAGTCATCAATCAGTAGCATGAAGTATTGTTCACCTTTTAATCTCTTTGTTCTTGTTGGTCCACATAGATTGGTATGTAAATCTCCAATGGTATTTTTGTTGAGTACTCCTTTGATTTGAACTTGGTCCCGATCTATTTTCCCTGTAGACAATGCTTACATAGAGTATTCAATGGCTTTAAAATTTCAAGCATTTCTTTTATTGCTTCCTTTCTGTTGATTTTGACAAGATTTTCAAAGTTCATGTGACCGATTCTTTTGTGCCAAAGCCAACTTTCATTTTCCTTTCCTAAACAACAACTTTATTTTCCAATTTCATTCAAAACATATATGTTGTTCGGAGTCCTTATTGTTGTCTCCACTAACTTTTTTGATTCTTATTTCCTAATTTTGCATTTCTCTGAGTCAAATTGAAGTGTGTGTCCTTGATCACACATTTGACTTACACTCAGCATATTGTGTTTCATATCTTCGACCAGTAGAACATTTTCTTCCATGGAATTTTTTCTTCCAAGCTTAACTATGCCTCTACCTATAATTTTAGGTGAATAATTATTGCCAAATAAAATTGATCCATCTCTTTATTTCTTCAGAGTTAGCAACATGTTCCTGTCACCTATCATATGCTTTGAACAACCATTGTCAACATACCAATCATTTTTTTCTGTATTGGGCTTGTAGAGAAAGTGAGCATTGATTCTTCTTTCTTTTCCATATCTCTTGTGGTTCTGATGTATGATTGTTAATGTTCTTATTTGGTTCCCTGGGTGGAACAGACAATCTACAATTCTTCACTATGTGTCCAAAATTGTTTCATTTGTAGCACTCTACTTCATTACTCAATGAGCCAAAAATATTTTGGTTTCTGTTGTATGTTTCATAAGATATTCTGGGAGAACTATTATTTAAGTACCCTGTATAGTTTATTATGTTCTTGGCATAGGCTCTGTTGTTTATATCTTTATGTCCAAAATTAACACAATTAAAAAAAGACCATAAAATAACCTTTGATACCTGGGAGTATATGATCTTATTTTTGATGAAATCCTTATGAATTCATCTTCTTGATTCTTTTTTATTTATGGATTTTTCTTCTTTTGGGGATTGCATTCTTCCTTGATAGAATCTGTAACAATCTCTACATAACGTCTTTGTGTTGCTTATTATTTTTTTTTCTTGAAGCTCGATCATTTCTCATTCTGTACTTGATTGCATCCTAGTCTGGATCTGTCATTTGATGGTCTTTGACTGCTCATGATTTGATCCAATATTTTGGTGCTCTTCTGCTGCATATCTTTCTTCTGAAGATCTTTCCTTAGAGAGACTATTTTTGCTTCCAAGATTCCAATCATTTCCTCCTTTTCTTCTAACTGACTTCTAAGTGCTTCCTCAATTCGTTTGTCTTCTTCTATATGAATTTTTAGACTCGTGATCATTTGCTTGATTTCTTCAAAGTTGGAATTATGAGATCCCTCTTTCATTTTTAACTATGCCTTGAGTGACTTGTTTTTCTTTCTTTCTTTCCTAAGTTCTTCTAATGCACTGATTAGCTATGTTTTGTGATCGAATTCACCTTCTTATTTGAAATAATATTATACTTCCATGAAGAGTACTCTTTCTAAATCACTGTCACTATCATTATCCTCCTCATTTGATGAGGAACTCTCCTCCTTTGAGTAGAAACTTTTCTTGAAGATTTTCCTTTTGTTTCTTCTCTTGTTTCCCTTTTGATATTTATTTTCCCTTTTAGAAGCTTCTTCTTCATCACTATATTTATATTTATGAGGACATTTAGAAGAAAAATGACCAATACCACCACAATTAAAACATTTCAACGGAAGCATACCTTTATACTTGTCGGTTCCTTTCTTTAATTCCCTTATGAAGTTGTCCATCTCTTCATATTTGTTTGAATCATCACTACAGGTGCAACCTGGTTTTGAATTTTGCTTGTTCTTTTTCTTTGTCTTCTTGGATTCCTTGAAAGTCGATTCCTTCATGACTAGATTCTCATGTTTTGTTCTCATTTCATAGGCTGTAAATATTCCATGTAGCTCGTCCATGCTCAATGTACCGATATCTTCTCTTTCTTATAGGGATGATATTTTAGGATCAAATATCATAGGAAGAGACCTCAATACCTTTTGAACAACCATTGATTCATCAAATTCTAATCCCAATCCCTTAATAGTGTTAACTATTTCGTCAACTCACAGAAGGTAGGCTGCAATTTCTTCATCTTCCTTCATCTTCAATTGTTCAAACTTAGCTTTGAAGATTTGAATCTTATCTCCCTTAACTTTGGCATATCCTTCATAAATATATTGGATTTTATCCCAAAAATCCTTTGCATTGTCACAATGCATAACCTAGACAAGTATTGAATCAACTAGACTTCTTAGAATGATACCTTTAGCCTTTGAGTTTTTTTTGTTGAGTTTATTTCCATCTCTGTCAGTTGGGGGAGTGATTGGTTCTTTATACCCATATAATACTAATTTCCAAACATCAAATCCATGTTCCTATAAAAAGTTTTTCATCCTTTTATTCCAGAAGGTATAGTTATGACTGTCAAACACTGGTGCTCCAATTTTAGTGTATTCCATTATCTCCTTACAGTGGCTAGATTGTTTNNGGGTTGTGAAACAGTATGAGAAAAATTAGTACTTTTAATCATAATATAAAACCTATAATAAATATCATGAGCATTCAATATATCATCAATACCATAATTCAATGCATAGACATCACATAAACACAGTACACCAGAATTTTACATGGAAACCCAATGCGGGAGAAAACCGTGGAACGTTTTTCTTATTTATCAAAAAGTACACTCATAGGAAGCACCAACTTCATATTTCTCCATCTACAACTGGAAGGAGGATCAAACCCCTTATTTATAGGCTGCAACCTAAAGGAAACTCCAACTCCCTATTTACTGACTCCAACCGGAATGAGGATACAACCCCCTTTCCTTGCCCCTTCCAACTGCCCTCAAATATAAATTTAAACCAATCTATCACTACCTTTGTTGTTGTAACTGATAACCTATTGTTGCTATTTTTTTTGATACTTTTGTTGATGCTACTTATTTTGATATCTCGTCAAGACTGCAACAACACATACCTCATACTAGATCCACAAGAGATTTCTCCAAATCAAATGCTTATGAAACACTAAGACATATATGTTCTTGATTTCTTCAGAATACACACCCTAACATACATAGGAATACATACCTTCAACCTGTAGTTGACCTGAATTTTAGATCTTTGATCTTCAACAACCTTTCTTCACAATTTTACGACCCTTGCACTATCTGCTTGCGGATGTCCCTACTTTTCCCCACTATAGCCTGCGGATGTCAGTGATTTTCTTCCTGAAACCGGTGGATTTATGCAAAGGACCTAGATCTCTAACTCTTTCTCTGTACGCTCAACTCTTGAAAACTCATTCCTTCATTGGACTTCGCTGACTTCCAATCACTACCTCACATCTTCCAGTTAGTATTCACAAAAGTGATATTCAATTTTTTATCACATGAGTTTGTCAAGGGTCGTATGTGTTGGTTGTTAATACCTATGTCTATATCCTTGTCTCATCTCTCTCTCTCCTCCCCACCACCAAGTCCTAGGATTTTTTCCCTCTCATTGATAAAGTCATTTTCCCCCTTTGTTGATGACCTGGTTTCCCTGGGTGTCTTTGCTGACCAAATCCCAACCCGAAGCTTTTATGTTTTTTTTGAAGAAGTATGAGCACTCATCATCATTTTGTCTCAAATTACTGGTTATTTTGTTTCCTAAAAGCACAGCAAGTCATCCAAGTCCTTGTTTACACAAGAGTTAGCCATGAGCACAAAGCACAACACTTAAAACGGTCTATTACGGGCTCGAAGCAAGCAGGAGAACAGATTCAATATTCAGCCGTAGGATCTGAGTGAGAGAAACACTAGCCATCAGTTTAGAAATATTAAGTCATGACCATCAGATCTCATCAGAGATAAATCGATGGTGGGGAGTCATTTCGGAGATCAAGATGCAAATTAAATTTTTTGCAAGTTGTGAGCCTACAATCACTCCAGATCATTGATCTTGCTAGATCAACATATCAGTGGTGCATATCAATTCTACTATGAACAAGCATCTTCTCATTGCAGGGAGCAAGGAGGAAATTAAAGTATTTGCTAGTTATGATCCTGCAATCGCTCATGGCCATTGATCTTTCAACGGGGGACACATATTAGAAGATCTTGTACTCTGGGAGAAAACAAGTAGGTTTGATTTTCAATGGTGGAGATCCCATAAGAAGTTTGGATCAGCGCCTCTCGGGCGATTAGGTTTTCAAAGTCATGCAAGGATTAACGACTAGGTAGAGGAGTCAAATTCCTTAGGTAAATTTGAGCCATTGAAGGATGAAGACACACGTCAACGGATCTCACAATTCAGAAGATTTACTTCGGAGGATCGCGCAAGTAAGATGAAGAAAAATCTGTTGGCATGTTTTCAGACAGAAGGTAGAGTATTTGTTTGACATTGATGGCAAGCTCAGCTCGATGATGATGAACAAGATAAAGTGGCAAGACCAGTAGTGCAACGATGATTGCATGGCAGAAACTCCTGAAATGCGAAAGGTTAGAGCATGTCAAATAACTCCATTTCGAAGTTTCACGGATCGGGAAATCGAAGTTTCAAATACCAGGTGTTGGAAGTGTAGAAACACTTCACCACAGGAGTCCCGAAGTCACGAAATGCGAAACGTCGATATCCTGAATCAAGCAAAACGAAGACTTGTGAATTCGCGATATATTCCTAACTGTCGGATCAAGGATTGATCTGGACCATTGATCAGACACGATGAAGGCCCGTGATGTTTCGATAAGATCTGGACCGTTGGGTCCATAGGACACATGGTAAAAGATCATCATTTCGTTGACTGGAAATTCAAAGGAATGGGGTTCCCTAACCTCTCGAATTCACAACATGCAAAATGTCAAAGTGCCGAAATGTGAAAAACACCTTTTGGGGTAGGTTTCGGTTACTGGGAGATTGAGAAGTCAAGAGTCGAGACTCTCCAACACAGGAGTCCTGAAGTCGCAAAATGTGAAACCCCAAAATCCTGGAACAGGCACATCTACCAGAATTTCAGATACCGGGAGTTGGAGGAGTCAAGAGTCAAGACTCTTCATCATAGGAGTCCCGAAGTCGTGAAACCCAAAGTCGTGAAATGCAAAATCGCGAAATGTCAAAGACTTCATACCAGAGGTTCAGATACCAGGAGTTGGAGATGTCAAGGACTCTCACGACAGGAAGCCCAAAATTGCGAAGTACAAAAAAATCAAAAAGTTGATCTGACTCCATTTCGGAGTTTCGCAGACCGGGAGGTGGAGTTGTCAAGAACTCTCACATCAAGCGTGACAAAATCGTGAAATGCCGAAATGAGAAATTGTGGAAGGTGCTAACAACTAAACTCCATTTTGGAGATCACAACTTGGAGAGTCGAGATGCTTGCATCAAAAATTCACGACATGCAAAATCACGAAATGCCGAAATGCGAAATTGTGGAAGGTGCTAACAACTAATCTCTTCTTTCGGAGTTTCATGGATCGCGACATGCAGTGTCAAGTTATCTCATCACAAGGAATGCTGAAATGCCAAAATGTCAAATTACGAAATGGTGAAATAAGCACGAGATCCATTATTTAATCCAATGGTGCAGGTGAACTTGAATATGATCGGAGGGCTACTATTCCATCTCACAGTTATGAATCAATTAGCAAAACTGATTCATGATTCTTGATCGGTTGGCGTTTCAGTTGCTGAGACATTTTCTTTGCCTAATAATATTTGAAGTGTAACTGTTGTCAGTGTGGTGCATAAAAGAAAGAGATAGAGACTATGCGTGGTTGGCTGTTCTGACTGAAAAATGAGTTGAACTGTAGAAAGGTAAAACTACAGTATGTGCAGTGTGAAGAAAGCTTAGAGATAAGGAACAGAAGATGAACAGAAGAGAAAAGGTGAAGAGAGAACAATGTGCACATATCAAAAAGCATGAGAAGGACATAGATAAAATAGATAGAAAGAGACAACAATTCAAGCCAAGTATGAACAGAGCAGAAGGATAGTGTAGCAGAGAAGAATTGGAGAACAGTGATGAAGTGGTAAGAATTGATTTATCTGTGTTGTTGGTTATTCAATCATTTATTCGTAATCAGGGTGGTAGGGAGGTGCTAGGGAGGACTATTGTCCTCATAAGTTCAAGTGGGTGCTTGAACATAGGGAGTTGTAGCTTCCATCTGGTTGCATCCAGAAAAACCAGGGTGACAAGGTAGTGCAAGGGAGAACAGTTGTTCTCTGTTATATAGGTTGGTGCCTGTGTAACTGGAAGTTGGTGCTTCCATCCAGTTGGTTCTGGAACACTCAGGGAGTTGGTGCTTCCTTCTAGTGGGTGCTAGAGAAACCAGAGAGTTGGTGCTCTCAAACAAGTTGGAGCTTGTAAAACAGAGGTAGTAGCTTCACATTGAGTTGGTGCTCAATTAAAGATGATGTACAGAACTTAAAAGACTTCCTATCATTTAGAAGAAGAAGAGGTTTTCTCCCTTTATGGGTTTCCTCGTGAAAAATCTGATTCTATGTATATATTATGTGTGAGTGATGCTTATTATTTATGTTGTCCATATGTAGTATAATATTGATGGTTACTGGGAGAAAGATTAAAAATAGTTTTAATTGTTAAGATTGTTTAAGCACAGAGACAATTGATTCACCCCCCGCTCTCAGTTGTCTCAGTAATTTCAACAATTGGTATCAAAGCGGGTTCCTTTTATTTAAAGGTAGATCTGTAAGCTTAAACATGACAAGTCATGAAGGCAATTCGGCCAGTAAGCCTCCTCTGTTTGATGGAACAAATTTTTCCTTTT
>SNQJ01S0008986.1:22888-43061 GCA_010110895.2 Picea sitchensis
TTAATTAAATCACTTTAATTAATTAATTAACCTTTTTACCTCTGAAAAGCTCCTTATCTCTCCTTTTGGCTTCCCTGGCCACTGAAAGTCACTTCTCACCATTCCATCCCATAGTTTTGCTTCTCTCGATTCCAGTGAGCTATTACACTGAGAGGTTCCTCCAAGTAATGTGCCCAAAATGACCTCTTCAGTGAATTCAATTAACTTATAGCTCAAAATAGTCAAAATCATGGAAATCGTTGGAATGCAACAGAACCAAAGACAACCTGTGCAAAATGGCTCATAATGAAGGAATATGATGAGCAATGCAAGCTAGACCCCTCAATGCCTCTCAATAACCCTTGTACTCGCTATAACATCCATCTGGCTACTATGGTCATCATAAACCTCTGCACTATGATGATGTCCCAAAGTGGGGACATTATAGGCAGATTCACTCTCAAGAAAGGATGAAGATGTTGAGGCTTTTCTTTGTGCTATCTCGATCATCCAACCCGATTGGATAATAGAAGCAAGGGATGAATGGAAGAATGATGAAAACGCCTGGACTCTCATTCAAAGATTGCAGCAGGATTCCAATGCATCAGATACATTTACATGGGAAAATGATTCACTATGGTACAAAGATTGCTTATATTTATGTAAGAAATCCCAACTCAAACAAAAGGTACTCTTGGAATTGCACACCTCTCTAATAGGAGGGCACTCATAATTTTTTAAAACCTACCATAGGTTCAAGAAGGTTTTTTTTTGGGATGGCCTTAAAATTGATGTTCAAAGGTTTGTGGAAGAATGTTTGTTTGCAAAAAATAAGGTGGAAACAATTAATACCCCGGGTCTTTTACAACCATTATCCATCCCAAGTCAGTGTTGGGAGGAGGTTTCCATGGATTTGATCACAGGTTTACTGAAGTCTGAAGGAAAGAGTGTCATCATGGTGATTGTTGATAAAATTACCTAGTACGCACACTTTTGTGCACTCTCTCATCCTTTCAAAGAAAGTACAGTTTCCACCACATTCATGAAGATAGTTCAGAAGCTACATGAAAGCCTAAAGATTATTGTAAGTGACAGAGATACCATCTTCACTGGACATTTTTGGACAAAATTATTTTTTTGTTTGGGTACTCAATTGGCTCATAGCTCATCTTATCATCCTCAATCTGACGGACAAACCGATATAGTGAACAAATGTCTAAAAGGATACCTTTGTTTCTTTGTCTCTGATAAACAAACACAATGGTTCAAGTGGTTACCCTTGACATAATGGTGGTATAACACTTCCTTTCATACTACAACAAAAATGAAAAAACACTCTAATCATGAACATATATGTTGTTCATTCAAATTCTATGATACTCATAAAATGAGCAATGCACTCTTATGAATTCGATGCCAAGAAAAATATCATTCCATTTGCCATATAAACAAGGTCTGCCTTTGTTTGTTAAGGTGACAAACCCAACATTGTAGTTTATAATTAGAAACCCATTTAATAAAAGTTGAAGGCAATTGGAAAGTGCAAACACTTATAATATACCTTTGCAATTTTTGTTGTTGGATTGCATTTATACAGTGATCTATAACTATGTAGCAATGACAATGAACCAATCTATGCCCATTCACAGAACCCACAAATTACATACTCATTCTCAATATTCATTCCAATGAGGAATATGTTGTAGGTGAGATACCATGCTCATATTTGGAGGAAATTTAGTCTATATGAGCATACCATTCCTCATAATTGTAACTATTATATAGTGCACATCAAGAGAGAGTATGGTTGTAGCATATGTTCAATGGATTGGTTGTAGACGATGATACACATAGATGATATATCACATTTGGTTTTTACAAAGCACAATCAATAATATCATCCCATCAATCAAATTATTATCAACATAATAATTCTAAGTGCTATGGGTATGTGGGCACTCTCAACAATGGCTATTATGTTGACTGAGTGAGTAATTTTCATAGGATGGTTGTAGTAAATGGCACTGCTACCCAATTGCATGCCTAATCAACAATTATTGGTGGTAAAACACCCAATCCATTATGTATGGGGGTGAGAGTCCAATCNTGACTTTATCACAACATTCAAACAAGTGTTTGGCTATAGGTGACTCAAGGTGATTAGCTATTTGAGAGGAAGGAAACACCAAATAAGGTATGCCCTATATAGATCAATTTTCCTACACACACTGGAAGATTACGGGAGTGAAAATGAATTGAATAGTGTGCTAATAGTTTTAATCGTGATGCCAACCATCAATCCATTAGTTAAACCCAATAATTGAGTAGTTTGCAATTTTTTGGGATACATATGTGTTCAAAATGAATCAAGCATGATTTTACTCATACTCCAAGTCGATTCACCACAAACCATTTGTCAATTAACCTGAGGGGAGATCAATGCTTGAAGTATAGGAAACTTTGGAGTTTATCCTAGCAAGGGATCAATTGAGAAAACAAGTGAATGATACCATATGTTTCTCATAAACAATGACAATGGTTTGAGGAGAATTGTAATCATGGATATGAGGGACATAATTGGAAACTAAGAAGTAATGACTCTATTACTACAACCTTCAATCTCAACCAATCAATAGATGGATGGTTTTAATTCATCGGTGGTTGGGTTTTCAAATATTTGGTGGATACAAACAGGGATTAACTAATACACATAGCTTATTGTTGGGGCATATGTGAATTACATGGAGTTGAGTAATGAATTATTTACTACAACAAACATAGCCCTCGATTTCCAACAAAGACCATAATTAAAATGATAAATAATTCAGCATAGTAGCAAAAGGATTCCACCACATGGAATTGAAAAGGTGTGCATTATTAATCCACACACTATACCCCATAATTAATTCATTGAACAATATACACGATAATTGAACCGCATCATAGAACACGAGATGTTACCCAGGAAACCCAAATGGGAAAACCAACTTTGAATGGTTTCTCATCTTTCATTTCAACAATATTTGGTTACAATGTTGTTCATGGCTCTCTATGCATGTAATGCCCCTAGGTCGAACCCCAACTGTACATATGAATGTAAATGAACATATAGGTTGGTGATCCAGGTTGATATAGGTCAAAAGGCTTATGTGATTATTAGGCCGGAGAGCCTAGATGCTAAAGGCTAGTGAGCCTATTATTGTAATATGTAAACACTCATAGTATTAATGAAAACACACCATTGTTTCATACAAACCATGTAAAAGAGTGGGGGGATAAACTCCACTAGATAGGGAAAGGGGCCTAAGAGTTAAGGTTAAGGGGCTAAGATAGGGGGGCTTAAGCTCAAAGGAATATTATATTAATATTCCTTAAAGTATAAAGTATGGATAATTATTTTATCCTAAGTTCTAAGGATGGGGATAGGTGGAACCAAGGTAGTTCTCAACATGACAAGTGCCAAGTTGGGAACATGCATACATATAGTTGGACTTAGTTCATTTTGTTATCATCCATATTCATTCCTCCATGCACGGAGCTATCATCCATACCCTATTGTTACCATACCAATACATGTACATGTACCATGGTTAGCTTGGGAGCTGGATGAAAGAAGCAGGTTGTCAAGCTTGTAAGATATTGAAGAGGCAAGTTGTCAGGCCCATGAGCATTCTCTCCAGGTGAGGGAATTGTTGGGAATTTATTCTCGAAGGTGCCAAACTGAAGCTACAGGTCTCTGAGACTTCCTATCTATCATGTTGTTGAAGCCCCGGAAAGGAAGTGGGGCAACTGAGGGACTGTTGAGCAGAGAAGGGAACACTTTCTGGGGTGGGACAGGCATGTGGGGAATGAGGGACTATAGGGTGTTATCTTGAGTTGGCACCTATGTTTAAGTTTGTATGTTGTTCAAGAGACATTATCTAGATTAGGAATCCTTTACCCATGTGGATTTTATCCCCAGCTCAGGGGTGAGTCATTGCTAAGATTTATGAGCAGTGTGGTCTAAGGCTAGGAGGAACATGGAAGGTTTACATGCAGTTGGTGTTTATTTCCTGAGATAAGTGTCATTCATGTGCTTATTTCAATTACTGTGTGTGTGAAATTATGAGTTTTTGTCATGGAATATGTGTTGTTAAATTTTATATATGACTTTTTATTGTTGCATGCATGTTGTTATTATTTTTTCTTAACTTTGCCCAAATGCAGAATTTATTATTTAATTTAATGGTATCAGAATTCGTAATTTTGCATGATGTGGCCCATCTTCAGTGGTTGGGTATGTTACGAATTGGTATCAAAGCCCATATTTCAACACTGAGCTTGCATGGACCATTTAGTAGAGCGCAGAAGTGAAATTTCAGAGTTTGCAAGCAAACTATTTGACATAATGTCAAGAAAAGTTTGTTTACAAATTGTTTGACAAATGTTTACGATGTTTCCATGGTGAAATCGGGAGCAGTCGAGTGAAATTGGGCCAAAGCCCCAATTTATGTTATTAAAATTCCTGGAGAATTTGGTCCAAGAATGATTTTTTCCTGATTCTAATCTATGTCTGAGAAAATTCAGACCTGTAATTGGGAAAATATGAAGTCAACATAAGGATATGGTTGATTGAATGAAAATGGTTAAATAAATTTCCTAATTCGTGAAGGAATTGAAGAAACTTTCATGTCGAAAATGTCAACCTACTGTGCACCCAAAGAATTGGTGGCTCTAGAGGTTGAAGTTGTGTTTAGTGAATTGAAATTGAAAAAATTTAATGGTTTGCATAGAGACCATGGTGAAATGGAATGAAATTTGGCAAAAGACCCAATTTCCTGCAGCTAATTAATGGCAAATTTAAAGTGAAAGAGCCAAAATTGAAAATAAGTGAACAAACATTTTTGTACAATGATTGATTTGGTTGTATTGAGCTTAGTCACATATCTCTAATGAAACCCAAGAAGGAATTTCATTTTTGGGCGAATTTGAGTATTTTTGGAATTTCGGAAGATAGGCGAAATTGGAAAATGTTCGGTATTTTTTCATACGTTGACAGCATCATGACATGGGGGTGGCACGTGTTAGCTAACGTGGTGGAAGGTGACATGTACTTCCATGGTGGTAGGTAAACGGAGGCAGGGAGGTAGAAATGGCTAAGTGTTGGGATTTATTATGAGTCTGTGAGTCCACGAGTTTGAAGAAGTGGAAAAATGGTTAAGTGTTGAGAATTTTTGTACGAACTTATGAAAGAAAGGTTACAAAACCGTGAGTCCGCAATTTCGAAGAAGTGGAAAAATGGTTAAGTGTTGAAACTTTTCAGACAGACTTATGAAAGAAAAGTTACAAGATTGTGAGTCCACGATTTCACAAGTCCGAAGAAGTGGGAAAATGGTTAAGTATTGAGACTTTTCAGACGGACTTATGAAGGAAAGGTTACAAGACCGTGAGTTTGCGAGTCCGCGAGTCAGAAGAAGTGGAAAAATTCTTAATTTTTGAGACTTTTTGGATGAGATTATGAAAGAAAGGTTACAAGACCGTGAGTCTGGGAGTCTGAAGAATTGGAAAAATGGTTAAGTGTTGAGACTTTTCAGACAAACTTATGAAAGAAAGGTTACAATATCGTGAGTTCGTAATTCTGCGAGTCCGGAGAAGTGGAAAAATGGTTAAGTGTTGAGACTTTTCAGACAGACTTATGAAAGAAAGGTTATAAGACCGTGAGTCTGTGAGTCCAACGAAGTGGAAAAATGCTTAAGTGTTGATACTTTTCAAATAGAGTTATGAAAGAAAGTTTACAATATCATGAGTCTGTGAGACCGAGATTCCACGAGTCCGAAGAAGTGGAAAAATGGTTAAGTGTCGAGAATTTTCGGATGGACTTATGAAAGAAAGGTTACAAGACCATGAGTCTGTGAGTCCGCAAGTCTGAAGAAGTGGAAAAATGGTTAAGTGTTGAGACTTTTGGGATGGAATTATGAAATAAAGGTTACAAGACCGTGAGTCTATGAGTCCATGAGTCCATGAGTCTGAAGAAGTGGAAAAATAGTTGTGTTGAGACTTTTCAGACAGACTTATGAAATATTGGTTACAAGACCGTGGGTCCATGAGTCCGAAGAACTGGAAAAATGGTTAAGTATGGAGACTATTCGGAGGGACTTATGAAAGGAAGAGTTATTCTTATGTGATTCCATGAGTCCCTGAAGCTCTGAATCTACATAGACAAAAATAATCTAAGTGTGGGGTTTATGCTTTCATGAGTCGCGAGTCTGCAAAGATGAAAATGGTTAAGTGTGGGAACTCTTCGGACGAACTTATGAAAGGGAGAGTTATGCCCTCATGATTTTGTGAGTCCATGATTCTGTGATTCCGCATAGATGAAAATAATCTAAGTGTTGAGACTTTTCGAGTGGACTCGTGAAAGAACAAAAATTGATACATTATTGGAACAAAATTGTACATAATTTCATGGATCTTGTTAAATTATTTTAGCCTAATAAATTTCGTTGGATACACATTTTGTAGAGTTAGCAACATTTATATTAGAATAGGATTACCACAAAGTTCAAAATCATGGAAGATGCACAGGGGGCTTATAGCCAGGAAGATGAGATCAAAGGGATGTATGTTAATATGGGTAATGAAGGTACAAATTCAAATGTACATGGATAACGTAAAGAATAAGGCATGAACTTGGTAGAGACTATAAAAATTTTGCAAAAGGATTTCCAGAGTAAAAAGTTGATAATGAGAGACTTATGAAAGCCAAGGAGTAGTAACAAGACTTCAACATCAAGTTAATGCATATCTTGGACAGAATAGAGAAGAATATGGATAAGGATACTAAGTTAAGTAGATCAGGGAGCCATAAGTATCATGATAAGAGGAGAAGAACAAGAAGTGTTGGCACACATCACCATCATTCTCCAAGGAATTCAACTAAGAGAGAACAGAGAAGTTCCAATCCATCCCTTGTTATGAAGCATAAGAAAATTTTTGGGGTGGATGAGATACAAGGGGAAATGAAAAAAATAAAGCCTCCTACATTTGATGGTGAGCACAAGAAGGATGAGGATGTAGAGACATGGTTGCTAGGCATGAGGAAGTATTTTCAATTGCATAATTACTCTTCACAAGAATAAGTAAGAATTGACATCTATCAGCTCAAAGGAAAAGAATCAATATGGTGGGATCAATTTGTGCAAGTGCATCACGTTGATGAGAAAAAGGTCACTTAGAGGGAATTCAAGAGGTATTTCCAAAAGAAATACTTGACTAACAGATACTATGATAAGAAAATGAAGGAATTATTTGAACTCAATCTTGGGAGTATGACCATAGATGAGTATGAGAGAAGGTTTTTAGAGCTACTGAAATGTGTTTCTTTCGTTAATGATGAACAAGTTAAGATTCAGAGGTGCCTGAGTGGGATGCCATATTTTATCAGTGATAAGATACAATATCAAGATCCCAATACATTAGAGGAAACTATAAGGAGGGATAAATGCCTTTATGATCATCATAGAGGAAGACCAATTTTCCAAAGGACGTGGGAAGAAAAAAAGAAAAGTATGATGAACCAGAGGAAGAGGGGGATCAAGCCACCATTCTTCAAAAATAATTCTTAGGGAAAACCAACCTCTAAAGAACCCAAATGACAGAGGAAATAAGGAAAATACCAAGGTAGCCACCTATTCAATGTTGGGGTTGTGGAGGAGATCATATGTTGAGAGATTTCCCTCACAGAGGTGAAAAATTGAAGATTGCTTACAATGTAAAACAATATGAAATAGTGGAGGACATGGGAAGAAGTGTACCAAGGATCTATGCAGCTATGAATAACAAGCAATTTGAGTTTCAGTCACACGTGATTGAAGTGGAAGGTAAAATCAGCAACCAAACCATTTCTATTTTAATCGATTCAAGGGCTAGTCATAGATATCTAGATCATAAGATGGTGGAAAGATTTAATTTGCCAAAAATCAAGCTTGGAACACCTTGGTTGGTGTGGTTGGCTACATGAGCTAAAAGAAAAATTAATGAGGTTGTTAAGGTATGTCTAATGGACATTAATGGCATATTTGAACATAATACCTCTAGGTTCATATGAATGTATAATTGGTATGGATTGGTTGGACCAACATCAGGTTGTCCTAGACTGTTATAATAAAGCATTTACTTGATCAGATGAGAAATATAATTTAAGAACAATACAGGGAATTCCCAGGGAAATAATTGTCAGAGAAATTTCAGCTTTGCAACTAAAGAAGAGTTACTGAAAAGGGTGTCAAATATTTGCAGCACATATAGAAGAGACACCTAAAGAGAAGATGCCAAATATTGAAGATTATGCAGTTATAAAAGGGTTTGAATATGTATTTAAGTAAATACCAAGATTTCCACCCAAGAGAGATATTGACTTCTCCATCAATATGATGCTTGGAGCAGCTCTAGTATCTAAGACCCCTTACAGGATGAGTACACTAGAACTGGAGGAATTGCAAATGCAATTGGAAGAACTTCTGAAGAAGGGATATATATTCCCAAGTGTGTCACCTTGGGGTGCCCAGTATTATTTGTGAAGAAAAAGTATGGAACATTGAGACTTTGCATTGACTTCAAGGAGTTGAACAAGGTAACTGTGAAGAATAAGTACCCTTTATCAAGAATACATGACCCCCTTGATCAGCAGAAAGATGAAAAAATATTCTCCAAGATTGATCTCAGGTTAGGCTATCATCCAGTCAGAATAAAAGAAGAAGACATCAACAAGACTACCTTCAAAACAGGTATGGCCTTTATGAGTTCACAGTGGTACCATTTGGTTTATCAAATGCACCAGTTGTCTTCATGTGTTTAATGAATGTCATTTTCATGGATTACTTTGATACGTTTGTCATTGTCTTCTTGGATGACATTCTTATATAATATAACTCTAAAGAAGAGCATGAGAAACACTTGAGGATGGTATTATAGGTATTGAGGTAGCATCAGTTGTATGCCAAATTGAGCAAGTGCTCATTCTATTAGAAGAAAAATCATTATTTGGGTCATATCATTTTAGAGGATGGGATAACAGTGGATCCATAAAAGATAAGGGCCATTGAAAGATGGATAAAACCAAGGAATGTCTTAGAGGTGAGTTCATTCATGGGCCTTGCAGGATACTATAGGATATTTATTGAAGGATTATCAAATATTGAACACCCAATCACTTCCTTGTAGAAGAAGGGTGTGAAGTTTGAATGGACATGGGATTGTGAAAGAAGTTTCCAACACTTGAAGCATTTACTAACAAGTGCTCCAATATTAAGGATTGTTGATCCAAATAAAGACTTCATTGTATGCATGGATGCATGTAAAGAGGGGCTTGGTGGAGTCCTTAGTCAGAATGGGTATGTGGTGTGCTTTGAATCAAGGAAGTTGAAGGAGCATGAAAGACACTATGCTACTCATGATTTGGAGTTGGTAGCCATAGTGCATGCCTTGAAGATGTGGAGGCACTATCTCATGGGGAAAATATTTGAGTTGAGAATGGACCATAGTGGTCTGAAATATTTATTTGGACAACCAACTCTAAATGTCAGGCAAATCAGTTGGTTAGAATTCCTCAGTGAATACGATTTTGATATAGAGCATATCAAAGGGAAAGAGAACAAGGTGGTAGATGCACTCATCATAAGGGTGCATGAGATGCATGCTAAAACCATTAGCATGTACCAATCAAATTTTAAATACAGAGTTTTAGAGGCTACAAAATCAAATTTGTAATGCATGGACATAAGGAAAAAATTACAACAAGGTATTTTGCAGCAAAAAAGTGAAAAATACAAGTTGGAAAAGGGTGACATTCTCATGTATAGGGGAAAAATTTATGTGCCAAATTCTCAGGAATTGAAAAACCTAATTTTAAAATAAATGCATAATGTTCCTTATGTTGGACACCTAAGATACCATAAAAATATTGCAGCTATCAAGAGCCAATACTATTGGCCGAGGATGAAGAAATAGGTTGTGGGTTTTATCGAAAAGTGTTTGGAATGTTAAAAAGTCAAGGTTGAGCACAAACACCCAGCTGGTCAACTACAACCATTACCCATTCCTGAGTGGAAATGGGAATTTGTAACAAAGGATTTTATCACCAAGATGCCCAGGACAACCAAGCAACATGATTCCATCATGGTGGTGGTGGACAAGCTTACTAAAGCTACCCACTTTATTCCAGTAAAGCTCACTCACAAGGAAATCAACATTTTTTATATTTATATGAGAGAAATTGCTCGAATGCATGGTATACCCAAGACCATTGTGACTAACAAAGACCCAAAATTTACATCAAATTTTTGGAAGGGATTATTCAAATAATTTGGGACCAATTTGAATTTTAACACAATTTAGCATCCAGAGTTAGATAGGAAAACAGAGAGAGTAAATCAAGTCATTGAGGATATGCTAAGGATGAATGTGATGGATAAAGCATCCAAATGGGAGGATTACCTGCATTTGGTTGAATTTTCTTATATGGGTATCAATCATCCTTAAATATGAGCCCATTTGAAGCTATGTATGGAAAAAAGTGAAACACACCCATAAGTTGGGACAACCCTATAGACAGAATAATAATTGGGATGGAATTACTCAAGGAAATTGAAGAGAAAATGAAGAAAATAAAATAGAATTTAAAGGCTTCCTAAGACCAACACAAAACCTATGTTGATAAGGTCAGAACCCAGAGACAATTTAAAGTGGATGACCACGTGTTCTTAAAAGTAAAGGCCGAGAGAAGTTCCCTGAGGTTGGGAAATTCTTCAAAGCTAGCAGCTCATTATTGTGGGCCATTTGAAATCTTGGAATGGATTGGGCCTATAGAATACATGCTTTCCTTAACTATATCAATGTGAATTCATAATGTATTCCATGTACCATTTCTTAAAAAGTATGTACCTAATGTTAATCATGCCATTGATTGGAATGTGATTCGGGTGGAGCAAGAAGGCAACTTTCAAGTGCATCCGATGTGCATATTGGATCGCAAGATCAATCAGCTTTGGAATCGATCCGTAGAGCTAGTAAAGGTCCAATGGACTTGGTGAGGTTCTAAGGATGCAACTTGGGAGAATGAAGATGCTATGAGGACAGAGTGCCCACATATTTTTGAAAACTATTAAAATTTTTATTGTATGAGTGTATATACTGCATTGAGGACAATGGATAAATAAGGGGGAGGGGAATGTAATACCGCTAGGTCGAATCCCAATTGTACATGTGAATGTAAATGAACATATAGACTGGTGAGACAAGTTGTTATAGGCTAGAAGGCTTATGTGATTATTAGGTCAGAGAGCCTAGATGCTAAAGGACAGTGAGCCTATTATTCTAATATGTAAACACTCATATTATTAATGAAAACACACCACTGTTGCAGACCAACCATGTGACATAGCACCCCCTGCCTCAACAGGTTCTGCATGACCTCTCGGTCTTAGGATCGTTCCAAATCTTCCCCTGAGTCATATTGACTCTTTGGTTTCCCCACAGGGAATAACACACACACAAGGTGTATTCCACAACTAACCAACAAATATGATCGGGGATTTTCTTTTCCTTTCGGGATTTCAAATTTCACGATTTCACGAATCATGTTGTCGAGCCCCTTGTCTCTTCAACCTCCTAAACCCGAAACATTAACAAGGGTTGACTTCTTCAATGCGTCGAACACATGCCTCTTGTTGCCACTTATTTTGGCTTTTCGGAACTTGAGTGATCGACCAACACTCGTTCCTCTTCCCTTATGATTTTCCAGTTTCTGAAATTCCCCCCTTTGGTGAGATCGATGGTCCTTTGGGATTTTCCCCAAATCTTGGCCACTCCCTTGAATTCTGTCGCACGTATCCTTCGATTAATGCTTAGGACCCACCTTTCGGTTTTTTTTCCTTTTCGCGATTTCGAGAGTTGCGTTGACATGCAACTCTATCTCTTGACTCCCAAAACCCCGAAACCCGATTGGGCCCACAGCTATTGTCCTTCAATGTTTCAGGAATTTTTTTCTTGCACTCTTCAGGATTTCACAACTTGTGAGATCCACAGCAGAAAGGTTCCTCACCTCTCGAAACTCCGATCTCCAAATTCCCAAAACCTCGGCTCCAACGTGATCTACGGCTGAGATCCTCCACGTTCTGACGACTCTGGATCTTTTGTCTTTTTGTGAACTGGGAGTTTGAAACTCTTGATTCCAAAGATCACTTCCTCCTCTACTTCCTAACACCCGAAGTGTCGAAATGTTGAAATCTCAAAATTCACCCCAAGGCACGTCGCGTTTCGCAACTTTGGGATTTTCAATGCTAAGCACCCTGGCTCCTTGTCCTCAAGATTCCCGGTATGTTGAACCCCAAAATACTGAAATGTTGAGATTCCACGTCAAAGGGGATCAATGGTTGTGAGCCACCCCTGATCCGAAGGCTGGCACAATTTCGCGTACTGAGAGTTTACGATGCAATGACTCCAAAATCACTTGTCACTCCAAACTCTGAAACTCAAAATAGCAGATTTCGAGCGCAAGATCAATGGCCCCTGACACTTCTCATATAATGGTCATTACTCCTCCTAAGCTTTCTAAATGTTGAAAGGTACTCAGCCTTAACCTTCTCATATATCTGCGGGATCCAACGGTCCACGTGATTTCGCAAGTTCTCCTCGGAGAATTCTAATCACCCGATTCACTCCTCAATGACTTCTGTGAGACGAATCGGCATTCTCCCTCCTGAACTTGTATTTCATGAGATTCCTTCGACTTTCGTCTCCATTTGAACACTTCAAAGGTACTATCCATCCTAAACTTTCACTTTCAAACTCAAGTCCCCAAAAGGAATTTTTCTCGGACTCCTTGGGGCAATCTTTCAAACAACCTCTGGTTATTTGAGTCCTCAACTCTTTGCACTCTTTCCAACAGCATCCCTTCCACCTTCACCTTAGTTGATAACTTTTAAGGTTTCAACTAGCCTGTGCACACCTTGCACAGCTCTGTACTTTAGCCGCACTTCTGCTGGTATGAGAACAACGATATCTCTCCTGAGCTTTCTGAGATAAAATTCAGACTCTTGTCAACGCACACCTTGTGGACATTTCACTGCACTCCTTGCAGCAAATCTCAGGATGAGGAACAATTGAAACTCATTCTTCTCCTCTCTCAGACTTCATATACTTAACATGAAATCACACATTCAACGTAGCATTGAAACAAATGCATAAACAGAGAGAATAAAACAATTGTAAGCATATCATTCAGCAAATGTAAACAGTAAGCATCATAACACCATGAAAATTAAGTCAAAGCTTCATATATTAACTCAAGTGCTCCTGTACATGGGTTCTTCTCTACAGTTCTCTGTTATAGCTCAATAGCTTATGAAAATCTGAATGTTCTTCTTTAATGTTCTTTCTCTAATGATACAATAATACAAGGGTGAGGATGTCTATATCTGTTTTCCCTCCTACTCTCTAAACTGTCTAATCTATGAATTCAAATCTACCTACTTTCATTAATTATGTATAAATGCCTTTACATTATACAAATGAGAGCAGTGCTCAAGATCTGTTTACAACATCTAAGATATAAATGTAAGTACGCTTCCCCAGCTATCACATTAAAATCCACTCATTAATTTTTCAAAAACATTTCGAAAACATACATTGGTGCTTTTCCAGCTGTCTTCCACCTTTTACGTTGCTTGCTTGGATGGCTGCTTACGATGCTCCTGCATCATACTCCCTCGCTTGAAAATTTTCATGAAATCTTGTTCATGAGCTCTTGCACGGTCTGTCCATTCTTTTGAATATCTGCTTCATCTTCCCAACTAGCATCTTTAACTGGATGTCCCTTCCATTTGACCAAGTATTCAAAATACTCTTTTCTCCTAGTCTTTTTGTTAATCCTCTTGTCAATTATGCTTTCCATCTGTAGCTTTTCATCTACAGGAATTTGTTTTTTCCATTGAATCTCTTTATGTTCCTTCTCTGCTCCTTCTTATTCAACTCTGTAAGGGTACAAATCTACAACATTGAATATCAGTGAGATTATGATCCCATTGGATAATTCAATCTGATATGTGTTTGCCCCAAATTTCCTTATGACCTTGCACAGTCCGATCTTTTTCATCTTCAGTTTGTTATATGTTCCCCTTGGGAACCTTTCCTTCCTCATATGTGCAAGAATCAGATCACCAACTTCAAATTGAAGTTCTCTCCTGTGTTGATCTTCTCTTCGCTTGTATTCTTGACTTGAACTCTACAATTGCTCCTTGACTCGGCTGTGAAGCTCCTTCATCCCTTCTGCAAAGTCTTCTGCACTAGAACTCCTGAATTGAGCTTGTTCTGAATCTTTCAATTCAAAAACTCCCCTTATTTTCATTCCATATACAATCTGGAATGGAATCTACCATATGCTTCTGTTAAGCGAATCATTATAAGCAAATTCTGCCTGTGGCAGAATGTGATCCTATTGACTGTGGTGTTCAGCCACTAAGCTCCTCAACAAATCTCCCAAGCTTATGTTCAGGACTTCTGTCTACCCATCCGTTTGAGGATGATATGCTGAGCTAAAAGAAAAACATGTCCCCAGCTTTTTCCATAAGGTCCTCCAGAAATTCCCTACGAACTTGGAATCTCGATCAGACATGATACTCCTTGCCAAGTCGTGAAGTCTGACGACTTCCTTAAAAAATAGGTTCACAATATGAGTTGTGTCACTAGTTTTCTGGCACGGTATAAAATGTGCCATTTTTGAAAATTTGTCGACTACCACAAAGATTGAATCATAGCTTCACTGTGTTCTTGGCAGTCCCAATATAAAATCCATGCTCACTATGTCCCACAGCCTTTCTGGTATGGGTAATGGTTGATATAACTCTGTGTTCTACCTTTTCCCTTTTGTGTGCTGACAAATCCTACATCTATCCACAAATTTCTTAACATCTTTCCTCATCTCTGGCCAAAAATATGAGCCATTCAACTTTGAGAACGTCTTATCATGACCGAAGTGTCTGGCCAATCCTCCACTGTGTTTTTCTTTCAACAGATTCTCCCTCATGGAGCATTTTGGAATATATAGTTGATTTCCCTAGAATAATAGCCCATCCTGGATCATATACTCGGTCCATTGGCTTATGTCCCTGAGAAATGAATTCTTAGATGCCTCATATGCCTCCTTAAAATCCGGGTCATCCCTATACATTTCTTTGAGGTTATCAAAACCCAAAGTCTTGACTTTGAATTCCTGCATAAGCAAACATTTCCTACTCAAAGCATCAACAACTTTGTTAGTAGTTCCATAAATATGCTTAGTCACAAAAGTAAAATTCTGCATGAATTCAACCCATTTAGCATGCTTTTGGTTTAACTTCTCCTGTTGAGTCACGAATTGTAAAGCATGATTATCATTGTACAAAACAAACTCTTTAGGAACCAAATAATGTCTCCATTTCTTCAGTGCTTGTATGACTGCATAGAATTCTTTGTCATATGTTGAGTACTTGATCTTCACTTCATTCAGTTTCTCACTGAAATATGTGATCGGCCTGTCGTCTTGGCTCAAGACCACTCCAATTGCAAATCCACTTGCGTCACACCTAACCTGGAATGTCTTGCTAAAATCTGGCAAAACCAGAATTGGTTTCTCCGTGATCTTCTTCTTCAGCAGGTTGAAGCTCTTCTCTGCTTCTTCTATCCAGTGAAAAGACTTGTGTCTTTTCTTCACTGTATCCATCATTGGTGAGCTAATTCCACTGAAATTTCGAATGAATTTCCTATAGAAACTTGCAAAACCATGGAAGCTTCGAACTTCAAACAAACTCTTTGGCAATGGCCAATTCTTAATTGCATCTAGCTTTTCTAGATCCATCTTCAACTCATTTGCAGAGATAACAAAACCCAAATAAATGAGTTATGTCCTCATAAATGATGATTTCTTCATATTTATCAGCAATTTCTCTTGTTGTAATCTTCTCATTACTGCAGCTAAATGCTTCAAGTGTTTTACTCCTATTTTGCTGAAGATTAATATATCATCAAGATATATGATGATGAATTTCCCAACGAAATCCTTCAGGACTTCATTCATCAACCTCATGAAACTACTAGGTGCATTCATTAAGCCAAATGGCATGACAAGCCATTCATACAGCCCCTCATTCGTCTTGAATGTTGTCTTCCATTCATCACCTTCTCTCATTCGAATTTGATGATACCTGCTTTTCAAATCAATCTTTGAAAAAAACTTTGCTCCACTCAAGCAATCCATCAAGTCGTCCATCCTTGGTAATGGAAATTTGTATCTGATGGTAGTCTTATTAATCACCCTTGAGTCTGTGAACATTCTCCAGCCTCCATCTTTCTTTGGGTTGAGCACTATTGGAATAGCACATGGACTCAAGCTCTCTCGAATCAATCCTTTGTCCATTAAGTCTTGGACCTGTCTCTTAACTTCTTCTTTTTCCTGCGGCGTCAACCTATACACAACTTTGTTTGGCAAACTGGCTCCAGGTATAAGGTCGATATGATGGATTATACTTCCGATAGGTGGCAACGAACAAGGTAGTTCGTCCACTACTATATCAGCAAACTCTCCCAACAATTCCTGAATTTCTTCTGGTAAATCATCTATTCTTGTACTGGTCAAAACAATTTTAGGCTTCCTGACCACAATAAATTGTGTCTTCCTTCTTCTTAACCTCCTTAAGAATTTCCTTCCCACTCATGAGAAGTACAATGTTGCTCATCTCTATTTTCACCTCTTGGTTTTTAATCGGCAGCAACATGTGCGTCCTCCATTCTTCTCCAAGGTGTACGTGTTATTTCTCCCATCATGAATCGCGTTCTTGTCATATTGCCATGGTCTACCCAGCAATAGATGACAAACATCCATGGGAATGACATCATATAATATTTCATCTTTATATCCTCCTATTTTAAATTCAACTAAACATTGTTTAGTGAAATTTACCCGATGTCCTTTTTGTAGCCACAAAACTCTGTATGGGCTTGGATGTACAACAGTCTCCAACTCTAGATTTCCTACCATCTCTGTAGATATGAGATTGTCTGTGCTATCGTTTTCCATTATGACCTTGCATACCCTGTCTTTGGTTTTGCAAGCAATCTGAAACAGACTGTTTCTTTGGGTTGGGTTCTCTGCCTCCTTCCCTAGATTCAAGAGAACTTTCCTCATCATCAAAGATCTTCCGCCCTCAGCATCTTCTGCCTCAACATTCCTTCCTTGAGCTTCAGCAATGTGAGTTTCATCACCATCTTTTTTCTTATCTGGACACGCATAGGATTTATGTCCAATCTTTCCACAGACAAAGCATTTTACTTCACCGCCTCTGCCTCTTCATCTTCCTCTAGCTCGAGGAAAAGTATTTCTATTAGCATACTACCCTCTTGTGAGCTTCCTCCTCTCTCATGTTGAGTTTGAGGTTTCTTCCCCTCTTCTTTAGATTTTTGAGTTCTGTCTTGGGAAATTGCTTTGCCTATGGCTTGACTTCTACCACGACCTCTTTGACATTGCTTCTGGCTCAGCTTCTCTTTGGCTATCAGAGTGATCTGATAAGCATCTTCCACATTTCGAATGTTCATCGTGCTCATCTCATCTTGAATGTCATACCGCAAACCATTCATGTATCTGGAAACTTTTTCATCATCACTTTCCCTATGACCTGCTCTGATGTTTATCTTGTATAACTCTTCAGTGTATTCTTTCACTGACATCAACTTCTGTCTCAAATTCTGCATCCTTCGAAACAGAGTGATTTGATAATCCTTGGGTATAAATTTGGCTTTCGTCTTTGCAACCATTCTATCCCAACTTTTTATTTTTTTCTTGCCCTTGCAGCGTCTGTCAGCCTGCAGTTCATCCCACTATAGTGTTGCATGCCCTTTAAGTCTAGTAACGGCATGTTTGACCTTCTTGTCTTCATTGACATCCTCATAGTCAAAGTACTTGTCTAGAGCTCTAATCCAGTCTAGAGGCTCTTCAACATCCAAGTTTTCTTCATACACTGGAATGTCCATTTTTTCTCTGGCACCTATCCTTGGAATAGCCATGAATAGGCATTCGTCCACATCATCATCAACTGCAACTTCTTCTCCTTCATTTCTAGCTTCATTTTCACTTTCGGCCTCGCTGATATCCCCAGCGTCAACTGTGTGCCTCTGTGTTGTCTCCATGGTATCAAGCCTGGCACGTAACTCGCGCATTTCTCTTTCTCTTGCTAGATCAGGCATTGTCATTGGTCTGTCTCTTCTTCTCGGTGGCATGGTTGTAAAATGTTCCTCTGTTCTCTTTGCTACAGAAAGCAAAGAACTTGTTTTGAGCTCTGATACCACATTGACACAGCGCCCCCTGCCTCAGCAGGTTCTGCGTGACCTCCAGGTATTAGAATCGTTCCAAATATTCCCCTGAGTCAGATTGACTCTTTGGTTTCCCCACAGGGAATAACACACACACAAGGTGTATTCCACAACTGACCAACAAATATGATCGGGGCTTTTCTTTTCCTTTCGGGATTTTGGATTTCACAATTTCCTGAATCCTTTTTTCGAGCCCCTTGTCTCTTCAACCTCCGAAACCCAAAACGTCAATGAGGGTTGACTTCTTCAATGCACCGAACACACACCTCTTACTGCCACTTATTTCGGCTTTTCAGAACTTGAGTGATTGACCAACACTCATTCCTCTTCCCTTATGATTTTCCAATTTTCGAAATTTCCCCCTTTGGCGAGATTGAAGGTCTTTCGGGATTTTCCCCGAAGCTTGGCCACTCCCTTGACTTATGTCACACGTATTCTCTAATTAATGCTTAGGACCCACCTTTCATTTTTTTTTTCCTTTTCGCGATTTCGAGAGTTGCGTTGACATGCAACTCTGTCTCTTGACTCCCGGAACCCCGAAACCCGATTGGGCCCATGGCTATTGTCCTTCAATGTTTCAGGAATTTTTTTCTTGCACTCTTCGAGATTTCACAACTTGCGAGATCCACAACAGAAAGGTTCCTCACCTCCCGAAACTTCGATCTCCGAATTCTCGAAACCTCACCTCCAACGTGATCTATGGCTGAGATCCTCCACGATCTGATGACTCTGGATCTTTCAACTTTTCGCGAACTAGGAGTTTGAAACTCTCATTTCCAAAGATCACTACCTCCTCTACTTCCCGACACCTGAAGTGCCGAAATCCCAAAACCTTGAAATTCACCCCAAGGCACGTCGCGTTTCGCAACTTTGAGATTTTCAATGCTAAGTGCCCTGGCTCCTTGTCCTCAAGATTCCTGGTATGTCGAACCCCAAAATACCTAAATGTTGAGATTCCACTTCAAAGGGGATCAACGGTTGTGAGCCTCCCTTGATCCGACGGCTGGTGCAATTTCGCATACCAGGAGTTTGTGATGCAGTGACTCCAAAATCACTTGTCACTCCAAACTCCAAAACCCAAAATAGCAGATTTTGAGCGCAAGATCAACGGCTCTTGATGCCTCTCATCCAACAGTCGCTACTCCTCTTGAGCTTTTTGAATGCTGAAAGGTACTCAACCTTAACCTTCTCACAGATCTACGGGATCTAATGGTCTACGTGATTTCGCGATTCTCCTCGGAGAATTCCGATCGCCCGATTCACTCCTCAATGACTTCTGTGAGATGAATCGGTATTCTCCCTCCTGAACTTGTCTTTTATGAGATGCCTTCGAATTTTGTCTCCCTTTGAACACTTCAAATGTACTATCCCTCTTGAACTTTCACTTGCAAACTCAAGTCCCCAAAAGGAATTTTCCTCGCACTCCTTGCAACAATCTTTCAAACAACCTCTGGTTATTTGAGTCCTCGACTCTATGCACTCTTTGCAACAACAACCCTTCCACCTTCACCTTAGTTGATAACTTTTAAGGTTTCAACTAGCCTGCGCACACCTTTCATGGCTCTATACTTCACCTGCACTTCTGTTGGTATGAGAAGAATGTTATCTCTCCTGAGCTTTCTGAGATAAAACTCAGACTCTTGTAAATGCACACCTTGCGGACATTTCACTGCACTCCTTGCAGGAACTCTCAGGATGAGAAACAATTGAAACTCATTCTTCTCCTCTCTCGGACTTCATATACTTAACATGAAGTCACACATTCAACACAGCATTGAAACAAATGCATAAACAGAGAGAATAAAACAACTGTAAG
>SNQJ01S0008986.1:43093-84763 GCA_010110895.2 Picea sitchensis
TCTGCTATAGCTCAACAGCTTATGAAATTTGAATGCTCTTCTTCAATGTTCTTTCTCTAATGATACAATAACACAAGGGTGAGGGTGTCTATATCCATTTTCCCTCCTACTCTCTAAATTGTCTAATCTATGAATTCAAATCTACCTACTTTCATTAATTATGTATAAATGCCTTTACATTCTATAGATGAGAGCAATGCTCAAGATCTGTTTACAACATCTAAGATATAAATGTAAGTACGCTTCCCCATCTATCACATTAATACCCACTCATTAATTTTTCAAAAACATTTCAAAAATGTGTGTTGGTTCTTTTCTAGTTGTCTTATGTCTTTTACGTTGCTTGCTTGGCTGGCTTCTTACGATGCTCCTGCATCACCATGTAAAAGAGTATGGAGGGATAAACTCCACTAGATATGGAATTGGGCCTAAGATTTAAGGTTAAGGGGATAATATAGGGGGGCTTAAGCCCAAAGGAATGTTATATTAATATTCCTTAAAGTATAAAGTATGGATAATTATTTTATCCTAATTTATAAGGATGGGGACAAGTGGACCCAAGGTATTTCTCAACATGACAAGTGTCAAGTTGGGAACATTCATACATATAGTTGGACAAGGTTCATTTTCCTATCATCCATCTTCATTCCTTCGGGCACGGAGTTGTCATCCGTACTTGCGTTTACCATACTATTACTTGTACATGTAGCCTCGTTAGCATGGGAGTTGGACGAAAGAAGTGGGTTGCCAGGCTCGTAGGATATTGAAGAGGCGGGTTGTCAGGCCTGTGAGCATTCTCTCCAAGTGAAGGAATTGTTGGGAATTGATTCCCGAAGCTGCCAAACTGCAACTACAGGTCTCTGATACTTCATGTATGGCCTATTACTGAATCTCCAGAAAGGAAGTGGGGCAATCGAGGGACTGTTGAGAAGAGAAGGGACACACTTCCTAGGGTGGGACAGGCATTTGGGGAATGAGCGATTGTAGGATATTAATTTGAGTCTGATTTTGTATGTTGTTAAAGAGACCTTATCAAGGTTAGGAATCCTTTACCAAGGTGGAGTTTAGCCCCAGCTCAAGGGTGACTCACTGCTGAGATTTATGAGTAGTGTTTTCTAAGGCTAGGAGGAACATGAAAGGTTTGCATGTAGTTGGTGTTTATTTCATGAGATAAGTGTCATTCATGTGTTTATTTCAATTACTGTGTGTGTGCAATTATAAGTTTCTATCATGGAATCTCTGTTGTTAAATTTTATACATGAATTGTTATTGTTCCATGCATGTTGTTATTATTTTTTCTTAACTCTATTCAAATGCATAATTTATTATTTAATTTAATGGCATCGGAATTCATAATTTTGCATGACATGGTCCAACCTAGGTGGTTGGGTATGTAAAAAATTGGTATAAGACCCCATTTTTCAACACTGAGCCTACATGGGCCATTTAGCAAAGCACAGAAGTGAAATTAAAGATTTTGCAAGCGAATTGTTTGAAAAAATGTCAGGAAGAATTCATTCTCAAATTGTTTGACAAATGTTTACGATGTTTTTGTGGTGAAATTGGGAGCATCCAGGTGAAATTGGGCCAAAGCCCCAATTTCTGTTGTTAAAATTCCTGGAGAATTTGGGAAATTTGGTCCAAGGATGAGTTTTTTATGATTCTAATATCTATCTGAGCAAATTTAGACCTGTAATTGGTCAAATTTGAATTCATCACAAGGCTATGGCTGACTAAGTAAAAGTGGTTAAATAAATTTCCCAATTCGTGAAGGAATTGAAGAAACTTTCATGTCGAAAATGTGAACCGAATGTGCACCCAAGTAATTGGTGGCTCTAGAGGTTGAAGTTGTTTTTATTGGATTGAAATTGAATAAATTTAATGGTTTCATAGTGACCATGGTGAAATGGAATGAAATTGGGCAAAACCCCAATTTCTTGCAGCTAATTAATGGCAAATTTGAAGTGAAAGAGTCAAATTTGAAAAGAAGCAAACAAGAATTTGTGTATAAGGCTTGATTTTTTTGTATTGACCTTAGTCACAGAGCTCTAATGATGGCCCAAGAAGGAATTTTATTTTTGGGCGAATTTTAGCATTTTTGGAATTTGGGAAAATAGACAAAATTGGAAATGTTTTGGTATTTTTCCATACGTCGACGTCTACATGACGTAGGGGGGCCATGTGTTAGCTAACGTGGCGGAAGGCGACATGTACTACCATGGTGGCAGGGAGGTAGAAATGGCTAAGTGTTGGGACTTATTATGAGTCTGTGAATCCGCAAGTCTAAAGAAGTGGAAAAACGGTAAGTGTTGAGACTTTTCATACAAACTTATGAAAGAAAGGTTACAAGACCGTGAGTTTGTGAGTCCATGAGTCTGAAGAAGTGAAAAAATGGTTAAGTGTTGAGAATTTTTGGAAGGACTTATGAAAGAAAGGTTACAAGATCGTGAGTCTGTGATTTCACGAGTCCGGAGAAGTGGAAAAATGGTTAACTGCTGATACTTTTCGGACGGACTTATGAAAGAAAGGTTACAAGACCGTGAGTTATTTTTTATAATTAAAAAAAATGAAAAGAATTGTTATAAATCAAATATATATGGCACGGATAAATTAACTTAAAACAAATTTAAAAACCATAAAAATTAATGAATTAAAAATATAAAATAAAAACACAAAAAAGAAATAACATAAAAATATAAAATTCCCTCAGATGGGGTGTCAGATTAACCCTCGTGTCCAATTGCCACTCGCCTAATTGTGCAGCCACCCAACGTTCTTCATGTTTCTCAATATGGATGGTCGATGCAGTTAATTCCCCTTCTTGAAGTTTACCTCATGCAAACTTTCTTTTTTCTAGGTACGATGGGAGTTGGACTCTTAATGTTGGTATTGTCTCCATGGTTGATTTCAACGCAACAGTTATAGTGAAATTCAATGCGCAGAGTACTCAGTTGGGCGCCTCGTATTCCGGCGATGGCATGTTTTGGTACTATAGTTACCTCCTCTTTGATAGTTGAGAGCCTCATATTATGTTCATGGGTTTCTAATTTCAAAGGGTTCACAAATTTGTTGTTTTTATGCTTGGCTTCGCTCTCATCTGTTGGACATGCCACGCAAAAGGGCCAGACCCGGTCGTCACAGTGGTTCCTCTCGAGGTTCTAGTAGTCAACGACGAAATTTTTATCCCCCCTCCAGTAGCTCTAGTACTAATACTATGAGTGCGTCTCAATTTGGGGATGAGTCTGTCACAAGTGGTCTCCAAAGCGAGGGTAAACAATGGGGATTTGTTATTTTTGAAAAGGAACAACCTCCATCCACTGAGGAAGTTCAGGGTCTGTCAGTGGAGGAGAATGACCAAGGTGCAATGACTAATTCGAGTGCGGAAAGTATGAACACGACTAACAGCCTCCCAGAGCGTCAAGAGACTCCCCACTTGCAGAACAATGAGACTGGGGCCATTCTTTTCTCAGAGGAGCATTTGCAGTTGATATTTGAGCTTCGAGGAGAAACGGCTAGGAAAAGATACCGCCAAGAGCTCATGGAGAACACAATTGGGATGCTTTATGACTTGCTCATCAATCTGAATCGTAAGCATTAGGCTCAAGATTAACCCGCTTATCAAGTCATTGTCCCTAAATGGCCAGCTCATCCCTAGCGTCATGACAAGGAAATTTTGTCTACCAATTGACCTTCTTTTAGTTATGCTCTATGGTTTTTTTTCTCTTTCATCTAGTCAATCTCTTGTTACAACCTTATATATATGTTGGTTGTCCACTCTTCATAGTTTTGGACAATCATTTTAGCCTATGAGGAAAACTCTTTCAAGAACAATTAATTTCTAGTGCCAAGGCTAGTTTCCTGTATTAGCAGACATGGCATCAAGACCTTGCATATATATGATTTTATATCAGTTTATAGAAGGTAATACAATAACTAGCTTTAAAAAACATAAAATTATATAATAATAAAAAAAACACATTAAAACATTTAGTATAAAACAATTTAGTTGTTAAAAGGGGAAGGAGCGAGTATGTAAAAGCATTAAATAAGGAGAAATAGTTGTGGGACTCCCCCTTTACCCTTTTTAACCTGCATGTTTTCATCTCAAGGTATTTTAAATGTGTTTTTTAATATATGTTTTCCTAATTAATTTTTAATTCATTTATTTATTTTTATTTATTTATTTTTTAAATTGAATTTCCTTTTTTTAATATTTTTTGTCTACATTTATTTTAATAAATTTTTAATGGATTTTTAATTTTTTTCCAAATTTGTTTAATTTGTTTGTATTATTTTTAATTTTTTATTATACTTTTTAAATTATGTTTGTTTGTTTTTTTTTTTAGTTTTTCAAAAAAAAAAATCTTTTCTAAATGGGGAGTGGGAAAATTGGGATGATTTCGATCACAACAGTGACAATTTTTTAGGTCATAGCTTCAAGAATACAACAATTTTAAGTCTAAAATAAAAATGACACTACTACTAGCACCTTTTTTCGATTTAGGGGTTGATTTTAAGATTTTGGTTGTGGTGGTATCCGTTGTTAAGGCCATGGTTTTAAATAAGTTATAATTTTAACCTCAAAAAGATAAAGAGGTGATACTAGTAGAACCATTTTTCGATTTGGAGGTCAATTTTAAGGCTTTTGTTAGCAACATTACAATCCATCGTTGCAAAAAGTTGTAATTTTAACCTCGAGAAAAAAATGGTATTACTGGTGGAACCACTTTTCGATTTACAGGTTGATTTTAGTATTTTTGACACAAAAATATTGGTTTTTAGCACTAGAGATCTTGTTTTGAGGTCACAGTTATTGTTAGGTTGGTAACTATGTTAATGGTGATCAGAGAAATGTAGAACAAAACCACATCGACTGGTACTATCTTAGCATGCACCTTCGAAAAAGTACCATGGCCTAGATTTGTCCACCCTGAGCTTGCCCACAAGCCTTGGTGGCTTTTGAACCATATCATTCTTATAATATGAGAGTAAACCTAGTGCTTGTGCAAAGGTTTTAAAATATGGAACAAAACTTTCCTCAAATAAAATTGAGTTATGTGCCAGCCAGATACCCCAAAGGACTAAGAAAGGAAGTTCATGAATAGGCTTCAATCCTATGTTGGAGAACCATCTAGAGAAGTAGCCTTCTACAATATCCTTATTCCATAATTTTGTGAGGCCCAGGTGAACTTCAAGGTCCCTCCAATTTTTCTGAGAATAAGTACAAGAGAGAAAAATATGCACAATAGTTTCCTCACTATTCCTATAAAGAAGACAAATATCAGGCCCCTCCTTGTTTCTTTTCCTCAAACTCTCCCATAACAATACCTTATTATTAAGAGCAAGCCACACACATAAAATGGTTTTTGGGGAAGCTTTGACTTTCCAAAGTTTTTTCCACCACCAAGCTTCATTATTTATCCTTAGACCAAATAGGGCCTCATAACCCATTTTAGCTTAATAAATGCCTCCAACCATATTTCTCCCACAAATAAGTTCATCCTCATGAACAAGTATAATATGTTCCCTTTTAAGAGTGGCTATGTATTTATTCCAATCACTAGCCCACTCACTTGTCAAATTTAAATCAGCAACACTCAATCAACCTTGTGACCAGATGATGGAGATTGCTAGACTTGACATTGAATTTAATAAAACTTTCCCAATCATTCAAAAATGGTAAATCAATTCTTCAGAAAGAAAGACACTTCTATCACAACCCATTGTAGCATCAACACCAACTCTGACTTTTGACCCATTGCTAACTTTCCAGGATAAGAAGGAGCCAATCACAAGAAAAGCCAAGGTCAGAGCTTTTCATTGGTTTGAAACATTTTGGATACTTTTTCTTTCCCTCTTAATTCAATCCATCGGTGTATCAAGAGCGATGTACTTTTGAATTAAAATCCTTCTCCATAGACTCTCTTTAGTGATCATATTCCACAATGATTTTGCAACTAGGGACTATTTGAAAAGATGTATATCCTTTGGACCCCACCCTGCCAATTCCTTTTTGGCTACAATCTTTCTTTAATTTACCCAATGGGTACCCTTTTATTCACTGCTACACTGCCACAATAAGTTGAAACAATACTTCCTAATCTTCTATGATATTCCTTTTGGGATATGGGCCAGAGTGTGCCAGTATATAGGAATAGCCTCTAATATAGACTTTATCATAAATAAATGGCCTCCTCTTGATAGTGATCTATTGCATCATTGTGAAATTAGTTTTTCCACCTTCTCGATCAGCCAATACTAATCATTCTTCACATAATTGTTTAGTTTAATATGGAAACCCAAATACTTTACCCTTGCATTGATGTTTAAAGTCTGGAAGGGAATATATATAACAACAACTACAACAAGTCCATCATTGAGGTTATATGGATAAAGAGCAGATTTAGTGTCATTGAATTCCATTCCCATGGATTTTTTTATAAAGGAGGAGAATGTCCCAATAGGCATTGAGCTCTATATTTGAACCAAAACAAAAAAGAAAAACATCATCTATCAACAGAATATGGGTAAGTCTCTCGTGCCTGCCAACCCTTATACCTTGCACAAGTCTCCTCCTTTTAGCATCAACCAAAGCTCTGCCAAGACCTTTTTCCACAAGAAGAAAAAGGTAGGGGGATACAGGACAACCTTGTCTCAACCCCCTAGAGGACCTAAGAAACCTAGAGGTAACACCATTAAATAAAACTACAAAGGAGACATAGGTTACACATGTCATAATCCACTTGACTATGGGGAGAAAAAAACCAATATGAATTAATAGTAATATTAGATAGAGTCGAGAGACCCTGTCATATGCCTTAGAAAAATCAAGTTTGACAACAACAACTAGATCATTTGAAAGATTGATAGAATGAAGTCCTTCTTATGCTTTGTCAATGGCTTCATGAATCTTATTGCCCTGCAGGAACCCAAATTGTTTCGCTGAGATGAAACTAGAGACCAATGTTTTAAGACTTACTACCAGCACCTTAGAGATTATCTTATAGAGACAATTGCACAAAGAAATAGGCCTAAATACTTCAAAGGTTTCAAGGCATTACACCTTATGGATAAGTGCAATAAAGGTTGTATTAATGTTGGCAGGGACCTTTCTCAACCATTTGACTTATTTAGCCACTTGAAGTAGATCCTCTCCCAACAAGTCAAACAAATCAAGAAAGAATTCAATTCTACATCCCTCCGGACTCGAACTCCTGCCCCTTTTAAAAGTGGAAAATACATATAATAATTCCTCCTTTGCGACACACCTAAACATTCTGTCATTATCCTCTTCATTTACTAGCCTAGGAAATAGTGAAATAACCTTTGATATTTCGTTGATGTTTTCACTAGGAGGTTCCTCAAACATTCCCTTGAAATGTTATATTCCTAGATCTACCAACTCCATAAAACCTCTCACCTTATTACCTTTAGTGTTGGATATCTACCATATGGTGTTAATTCTTTTCCTATGGTTAGCAAAATTTTGGAAGAATTTCATGTTATGGTCTCCAACTTCAAGCCAAGTGGCTCAACTTTTCATTTGCCATTCCAATTCCTTTTTTGGTAGTAACTTAGATTGCAAAGATTTCAAATGATTGAGGTTCCTTAAACCCTCCTCATTGTAAATTCCTTGGTCATTTTCTTGGACCAGGTCCTCCAAAGATTTTTCAACCTCGAGAAAACACACCATGTGCAGTGGTTTGGGACAACGAAAGGGATGAAGACAAAAGATATTCAGGGGAGCTTCTCCAAACGAAATAAAAAAGGCAATTAAGTGACTTATCGTTTGTCAAATTTATACACAGTAACTATTCACAATAAACTTCATAATGTATATTTTGATCATGATCTCATATGTACTATATGTTGGTTTCATTTCATGAATACATCAGTGAATTTAGAAATTGATGCCATCAATAAATTCATTATTTACAATTCGGAGGAAACACATTTGTGGGTCGCATTGTACGAAAAGAAGAGGAGGAAATGGGAAACTAACATGAAATAATTCAGACAATTGAATGGTATAAGTATGTCTTATCCTAATCATTTAAAAGAAAATATGCCAATGATATTCCCCAACAGTTGGGTTGTTGACCAATTCAGAGATAAATATGGTGCATCCAGTCATTACCCGCATGAAGAAGAGGATGCACTAAACATAGGGATTGGTTGCAGCAACTCGATAATAATCTATTTGTGTACATAATTTTTAACTTCGTAATGCACATTTGAATTATAAGTACATCTATGTTATTTTATATTTTAATGGTCAGGTTATTAGACACATATTGACACTGTGATTTGTTCACTTTTGTATAGTTGCATTTGTTCCCATCTATGTGGGCATATGGACATCATTTTCAGACATAGGATGTCGATGATGGACACGTGACACAATTGTTGGGTATGTGTTATATTCTTTGCATGTGTGTGTGTGGGTGCGTCAAATTCGACAATTGTGTCTGGTGATCCCTCATAGTAGTGCTTTGTTTGTGTCGTGTGCATTGGGTGATTTCCTAGGGGGGTCCCAAGGGGGGAAGGTATGCCCCACCTTGGTTATGCACAGTGTTCGGGGCAGCGCCCCGAAATTGTTTTTGGGTGGATTTTTCTATTTTTAGCGGTTTACTAAATTAATAATGTATTAAGGGATTAGGGTTTTGGTATCTATGGAATACCTAAAAACATTGTATATATTGTATGGTGAATGGTGAAATTCGATAACGAATATAAGAAAGGTTTTCTCGGTTGAGGGTTTTCTGTATAAATCTCTGTGTACTGTGTGAATGAGCCATTGATTAAACTCGGTTTTCTTAAGAATATATATGCATTGCTTTACTTCACAGGTTTAAAACTTACATGTGGTATCAGAGCTCATTTTTTGCTTTAGAGGGACGCCTTTGTTGTTGAGGGTTTGGCTCGGTCTTGATAGATCAATTTTATCTTAGGTCTATGATAAACCTGGGTTTAGTGGGATCTTTTGCAGTGGTGATTTGAGTGCAAAAAGAGGAATGGTGAGTTCTTCTAGAATCGAGATAGAGAAGTTCAACAGTAAAAACTTTGAGCTATGGAAGCTAAAAATGAAGGAACTTCTTATAGACAAAGAACAATGGATCGTTGTGGATCATGGTACACATCCTACTCGCACACATATGAATGGTACACAACCTACTAGTGCACAAACTACTAGTACACCACATACTGGTATGTCGAAGGAATATTGAGAGAAGTTGGACAGAAGAGAAAGGAGTATTGTTCAACTCTGCCTGGAAGATTTGGTGTTGTTGAATGTCTTGGGAGAATCTACAGCCAAGGAACTATGGGATAAGTTGGGGAATTTGTATCAATCAAAGTCCCTGGTAAACAAGTTGTTTCTTCAAAAGAAGTTATATCATATTAGGATGGAAGATGGAGATTCCATGGGTGCATAATGACACATCTAGAAATTCATGCAATACTCACAGTGATCAACTTAGCTCTGTTAATAATGCGATTTCGAGGAGAAGAAGATAAAGTACCATTACTTTGTTTATGGGCTGCTGCCAGAATCTTGGGTTAATATGGTTGTAGCAATAGGTAACTATGGGATAAGTTGGGGAATTTGTATCAATCAAGTCCACAGTAAACAAGTTGTTTCTTGAAGAAGTTGTATATCTTAGGATGGAAGATGGAGTTTTTTGGTGAACATATAAATTCCTTTAATACTCTATTAAGTCAAATTGGCTCTGTTAATAATACGATTTCAGAAGAAGATAAATGTGGCTACTTTGTTATGTTCTTTTCAGTGACTCTTTGGATAATATGGTTGTATCAATTATTTCCTCAATCTACATTGAAGTATGAGGATGTAGAATTTGCATAATTCTCACAGAGATGGGCAAAAAAAGCGTTACATCGGATGCTTTATTTGTAAGGGGGCGTACGCAAGACAGGAACCCTAGTAAGCCTTTGGGGTGGATACCTAAATCCTGAGGTAGATCTAAGTCTCAGGGAAAATCTTTGAGGAAATGGAAGTGTGTGCAGGCATTTATAAGAAAGATTGCAAATCTAAGAAAGTGGCAAAGGGGATATGTTACTTCTTCCACCAGAGGTGAAAACCTCCACTGAAAAAATGAGGTGATGTTTAACTAACATCTATAATTTTGTCTGAGGCAGAAGTGATATATGGTTAATGTTCGAGGTGCATCATACCATGCAGTCCCTCACAAGGAGTGGTTCTTTGAATACTTGAAAAATATGATGGTTATGTATTCCTAGGATATGACTTGATAGCCAAAATCTTGGGATGTGGAAGGTTTAATTTGTTTCTAAATGATGGAAGGATCAAAACTCTCCTTGGGGTTCTACACATTCAAAACAGCGGGGGCCTAATATCACGTGAGCAAGTTGGATGATGCTTGAGTGGATACTATATTTGGAAGAACACTTGCAAGATAGTGCAGGGCAATGGGAATTGTTGAAGGGAGTTTGATGTGGAACTCTGTACAATTTGTTGGTAAGAACTTATACTAATGGGTGTAATAGTTCTATGGTCCACTGAAATGAAGGAGACAAGACCAATACTATCGGAAAGACCATGTTGGCATCAAAATTTGGGCATGTGGAGAAAGAACCTTCAAACACTATGGTAAAGGTATGGTTAGGGTATCTAATTTACTCTGAGACATTTTGTGAACATTGCATATATGGTAAGCAAAATCAAGTAAGATTCCCATCTAGTGCTACAAGAGCCAAAGGGGATCTTAGAGTTGATACAGTGATAGAACAGGACTGTTCCTATTCATTAGGAAAATCTATGTATTGTGTTTCATTCATAGATTATTTTACAAGGAACACATGGATTTATTTTCTTAGAAATAAATCTAAGGTGTTTAGTAAATTTAAAGAGTTTGAGCTCACAGTGAAAATCAGACAAGAAAGAAAATAAAGGTATTGAGAACAGATAATGGTGGGGTATTATGCAGAAATGAATTCGAAAAAATATGTAATAAGTGTGGTATAGTAAGGCATAAGACTACTCCATACACTCCTTAGCAAAATGGAGTTGCAAAAGGATGAAACGGAACCCTTGATGGAAAAAGAAAGGAGCATGTTGGTGAAATTAGGACAAAGTGCAGTGAGAGATAGTGGGTACATCATGTTGCAGGTGTCCGGTCTGTCATGGGCATTGGATGATAAAATCCACCACCACAGTATGGTGCGGAAAGAAACCCTCTCTTCAACATCTTAGAGTGTTGGTTTTGATTCTTATGTACATGTTCAAAGGAAAATAGAAACAAGGTGGACCAAAATTTTGAGAAAAGTGTATCTTTATTGGTTAATAAGATGGGTGTGAAAAGGTTATAAGCTTTGGAACCATAGGCAAGAAGATTGTTTACAGTCAAGATGTTGTTTTTAGAGAGGTAAAGATGTTTCCAAACGAGTCCTACCAACATAAAAGATGAATCTGAGAAAATAGAGCTAGATTTAGATGATGCAAAATCTGAATAATCAGAAGAGAGGAAGTAGAGAAGAGAAAGAAGAAGAGAACCTCCTTACCCGGTATTGAGGAGATCATTGAGAGATAAAAGGAAACCAGAAAGGTATAGTCCACTGATTTCCGTTTTGTTTTCTTTATCTATTACTAATGATGATCGGAACTATCCCGAGGCAGTGAATTGAGAGAATGGTAAACTCTAGAAGAAGGCCATGGTTGAAGAAATGGATGCCTTGGATAAGAATGAGGCATAGGATATAGTTGAGTTTGGAAGGAAATGTGTTGGTAGCAAATGGTTGTTTTAAGAATAAGTTTAATGCACAAAGTAAAGTGGAGAAGACAAAGCTTCAGTTAGTAGCAAAAGGTTATTCGGGTGGGGAATTGGCTTTGATGAGATCTTTTCCACAATTGCTAAGTTAACTTCTAATTGATTTATTTTATCTATTGTTGTTGCTTTTGATCTTGAAGGTGGAGAGCAGGATGGATGTGAAGACATCATTCCACATGGGGATGCAGGAAGAAGAAATCTACATGAAGCCGAGAAACTTTGTAGTGGAGGAAAGAAGAGTTGGTTTGTAAGCTAAAAAAATCACTATATATGGTTTGAAGCAATCACCTAGGATTTGGTACAAAATTTAACACATACATTCATGGATTAAGGTTTGTAAGCGGGGTTGATCACTGTGTATATTTCAAGCGGGTTGGTAATCACTTCATTTATGTGGTATTTGTATGTTGATGACATGTTGTTGGTGAAATAACATGGATTTTTATCAAGGAGGTGAAATCATGACTATCCTCAAATTTGACATGAAGGATCGGTGCTGCTAACTTCATTATAAGAATGGAAGTCGAGATCATACAAAAGGAAACTCTGGTTGAATCGGAGAAAATATGTTGAGACTATATTCATTGAAGGTTTAGCCATGGGAAGTAAATCAGTCAGGTTCATATTCTGGAGTTGGCAAGGTTATCACGTAGATCGGTGTCCAGACACATGAAGAAGGACATGTCCCCATGTTACGTATGCTGATCGTTGGGCTGATTGTATGCAATGGTCCGTACTAGACTGGACTGGAAATTTCACATGTAGTTGGAGTTTTGAGAATGTATATGTAAAAACTAGGGAAGAGGCATTGGACAATAGTAAATAGGGTCTTGAATTTATCTTGGCACTACTAGTTACGGATTGTGCTACCAAGGAAGACCGGGGATTGGATAGAGTGGTGGACATACATGGCTTTGTTGATCTGGTAGGTTTACGGTCTGGATTGAGAAGATCTACAAGTGGGTATCGCGTTTAACCTATTGGAGGAGAAATGGGTTGGATGAGCAAAATAGGCAGGACATAGTGGCACTCTCAACTCTGAAGTTAGATACATAGCATCCACTCATGCGAAGCAAAGAGCGAGTATGGTTACAAAGATTGTGTTGAATTATTAGGTTGGTACAACAAGCAATGAGATTGAATTTGTGAATTTCGGTGCAAAATCTTTTGGCGAAGAATTTGACTTATCATTCAAAGAGACAAAGCATATTGATGTTGATGTCGCTTTGTGAGAGACATGGTTGAGAAAAGAAGGTGTTACTAGAAAAGGTTGACCTTTGAATAATGTTGCTGATTCATTGGCGAGTGCATTGAACAGAAAAGTTCTCACGGTGTAAAGGTAACAATGGGCATTGTGCCCTAGTTGTTGACTATATATAATCTTGTGGACCCCTGGATGCAAAGAAACAACAAATTGGGAGAATGTGTTGGGTATGTGTTATATTCTTTGCATGTATTATATGTGTTAGCGCGTCAGTTGTTTCGTCGGCGATCCTAAGTAGTGGTTTACTAAATTAGCCCGGTTTTGAGTTTTGCTATTTTTTTAAGTTTCTATTTTAGCGATTTTGCTATTTTAGCGGTTTACTAAATTGATACTGGTTAAGGGATTAGGGTTTGAGTATCTACGAAATACCTAAAAACATTATATATTGTATAGTGAATGGTGAAATTAGGGATAATGAATATAAGAAAGGTTTCGCGATTGAAGGTTTACGGTATAAATATTTATTAATGTATTATTGGAATGAGTATTGATTAATTTCGGTTTTTCTTAAGAATCTATATGCATTGTACATTCATAGATTTAAAACTTACAACAAGATTGTGGAGTGGAAGTGGAGTTCGACCAATCTAGTCATGCTATACACCATGATCAAAACACCATACCACATGGGAAGTTAGGTTAAAATTGAGAAGATACAATAGATCATTCGAGTGGACTTACATTCTTTCTTATTGTTATAGCCCTAAAATTCCCTACTCTTGTATACATGGCCTTGGCCCTCTTCTTTGCATATTTTGAAACATTGTTGAGAAATCTCTTCTTAAAAGCATTTTTGGAAGATATGCATGTACCATTGCAGCCTGCGTGCACATACTCTTTTGCACCACTACATCTAAAGCGATACATATGCATGTTGCACCAAATACGGCTTCATATGAAAAGTTGCAAAAATAAAAAGTCACAAAGAGATTCGGTACAGAATTCATGGGCTATTAGGAGTTTCCCAACTAATCCACCGCTATAGCCTATCACTGAATAACCATCATTTTTCATATAAAAGAGGAGGTTTTGGGGTCTCATTCACATCTAAGCATAAGAGCAATGAAACTGCGATGATTTCACTTCCCCTCCTTACCCAAGATATTGTTTGCTTTTGTGATAAATTGCCTCAACATTCCCTCATCCCCTTCTTCCTCCATTGAACCCATTCCCTTCTATAGAAGAGATCAAAAGGTTCAAAGAAGAATTCCATACAAGGTGCACTTTGAGCATGGTAAACAGGAGCCCGAACCAGGGTTAAGCGGGCCGTTAAATGGAGCCACAGATTGTAGGTATAATCTTTGTATTATGAATAAAAGGATCACATTTTCCTATCCCAAATAATGATGCTTTGTGTGTTTTCATTGATTTATACTTAGCATTTTAACATCTAACCCTAACTTATCTATAGAATAGAATTCTTGTAATTCTTTTTTTTCCTATCTTTGGATACAATTCAGCCCTGGGAGGAGACGTGCAATCAGTGGAACTCCAAGCTTGAGGAGATCATCATCAGACGTGGGATCAAAGGTATACTTACCCGATCTCTTCTCTCATTTGATTTCCTTATGCTAGTTTGGTATGTTTGGGGGAGAATAGAAAATTGATTAACTTTTATATGGTTATTCACTCTGTCTACATATTAAACCCTGGTGTAGTTAAAAGGTGTTTTTCCTTCGCTTTCCAATGTGTTATTTTTTAGGTGGAAGTGGTGGGACACCTTTGATGAGAATAATAAGGAAAGGTCATTGATAGTGGATATGTATCCAATCTAAAATATGAGTTGAGAAAGTAGAGGGAGCCTTATGTTTTCTTAAAACATTGCAACCAAGTGTTTTACCTAGATGTGTTGGATAGGGATTGGTGGTTTGTATTAAGCCACGACCCTAGATCAAAACATATTTTTGAGAACAAGAATGTTACAATTCCAAGCGAGGAAGATAATAAAGGTGATGACAACAAAGAGTGATATACTATACATGTTTTATTCTTTAATTACTTTTTTATGTTTTCAAATCTATATTGGATTTAATAATTTGATTATTAAAAAATAATATTTTTGGTATTTGTCTTCATGTGAAATACTATTTTTTGATTGGATGATATAAATATTTTTTTTCATTGTAAATCTAGATGATATTTGAACTTTTATTGTTTTAATTTTAACTTTTACTTTAAAAAATATACATTATTGTATTGTAAATATCAAATATTTTTATATCATAATTTTAAAATGTATTTGTGTTACCCACCATTTCATATCATTACCATATAATATTATATTGTATTGTTTTTTTTTGAGTTCATACATACTAATTAGGGGAATATTTAGATCTAGAATGAGCCTCTTAAGTGAGTTTTTCAAAAAAGACATCATTGTACTTCAATAACTAATACATGTGTCCCTCTAAGCCATATAATAATATATACTTAACATATTACATAAAAATCAAATACAAAATATATTATGTAATATAATAAATATAATATATAATGTTATATATTAATTTTTATATTATAAATATAATAATATAATATATAATAAATAAATATAATATATTATAATAAATATAATATATTATATTTTGTTGATATAACATAATAAAATATAATATATTAAGTTATATAGTAATTTTATATTACATATAATATATAATAATAATAATAAATATATAATTAAAGAATTGAATTAAACATGTAGATCATGACAATTTTTATCCTTATCTATATCTTCCTCTTTTTATTTGTAAGTAATAAATTTTATGACTCCTAATAGCTAATTGGATATAAACTTTACGGCTCATGATAGTTAATTCAAATCTTAATATAGATTACAATAACAATTAACAACATGTAACATAGGATATTTTATGTTTTTGTACACATTTCTTGATTAAGTTTGACATTCATGCATCCTTATAATATAGTAAAAAAATGTTGAACTAGAGATTTTGAGACTTGTATTAAACATGGGAATATAAAAAAATATTCAAATTCATGAATTTAATAAATTAGAAATATCTATTATATTCTAGTGTCAGTGGTCTCTGTCTATCTTGATTTGTAAAATTGTGATACAAAATAAGGTTGAAGATTAATATAATTTACTTGTAACTTGCCCAAAATTTAATTAATAACATAAGACATATGTTTACCCATTTTATAACTTTTTTTTTTTCCTTGGTTAAGTTTGATATTCATGCATCCTTATAGTATAGTAAAAAATGTTGAATTAGAGATTTGGAGACTTGTATTAATTATGGGAATATAAAAAAATATGACCAAATTACAATGAAGAGGAAGTTAAAATATCACAAATATTTTATAAATTCTAATTGAGCTTATCACTTAACTATTTTTAATTGTTCATTATGAACTTATGAACAAAAAACAATATTCTTGAAATGAGGATCAATTCTCACATTTTACTTTCAAGTAAACTAGTTTGTAAAATTGTGATACAAAGTAAGGTTGAAGATTAGTATAATTTAACATGACCTAACACCAACATCAACATAAACATATAAATTAAGTACATCTACATCAACAACAAAAAGATGTTGGTGTATGTATATATATATATATATATATATATATATATATATATATATATATATATATATATATATAGTAAAATAATAATTGTTATAATGTACATGTCTAGTCCCTTGATACAAATAATTGTCTTAACTAAATATCAATTAAGAGTCTCTCATCACGAGCATCTTTGTGGAAAGAATGGGTGATGTACGCTCATCCAGAGTGAGGTGAAGGAGGAGGAGGAGGGAGGTGAAAAGAAGAATGCATGTTACACCTTGATCCAACATCACCACCACGGTTGTAACGTCACTACCATGATTTGCAACATGCGTCATGATCACCACTACACCACGATCAACATTAGCACTTGGGAGGATGAGGAGAGGTAGTGAAGAAGAAGCGTCCACCATGGGAGGACTAGGAGGAGACACTGAAGAAAAATTGCCACCATCACCACCTTGATGATCATCATATTTACCTGCATCATCATCAGTGTTGGATGATGTGTCATCCCTCATCCCTACTAGTAACATGAAAGCTCCAATGATATGATGCATAAAAGACATCACATCGCATGACAAGAATCCATCAGTGCGAGATCAGGGTCAACTTGCGATGTCTCTCATCTAGACATGTGAACTCCTATAAACAAAATAATACTCTGGTATCACACACATTTGTGTGACGATGCAATAAATATCACTTTAAAATATATTCATATTTTGTTCCCAACATGTTATTAGACCGGACTTTGTTGAATTAATACAATCATTTCTTTTAAAAGGTTTCAAAACCTCTTGTAAACCAAGTTAATGCAGGATTTCACAGAAAACATGCCTTTAAGATCTTGTTTAAAATTTCCATGTCTTTTAGTAATTCGTTTCTAACTTCCTTTGAAATCTCTTCTTTTAGATTATTGGTCAGTTCTTGTCTGAGTGCCACGTTATTGACCTTTATTTCTTCTCGCAACTCCTCATTAGTTTTTGTAATTCTTTTAGGAGTAGCTGTCGAGGCATTTTTGCATTCTTAGTCTATTTTTCAATTTGATTTTTTAACTCTACCATTTTCCTGGTACTTGGGGGTGAATATTTGAAATTTTGGTGATTGTGTGTTGTCTTTACATTTGCTCCACCTACTAAAAATAATAATAATAATTATATATATATATATATATATATATATACTATCTTTCTTTTGATAGTAGTATTCCTTTTCACTTCTACCTTCCTTCTTGTTTTATTTTTTTGCTTTATATTATAAAAATTTAATGATAAGTGATAGGTAATTTGATATGTATAAGTGACCTTATATAATTGATTTGTAATATAAAGTTACTTTCTAAGAAAAGTAACTTTAATAAAATAAAAATGACAATAATAATTTATAAAGGTTGTTTAAAGGAAGTTTATAAGTGTCTATTAGAATTTAATGGGATTGAGGGGGCATGATTTTATTAAGGGTCATGTATCAATTTAAAAATGTGGATGAGTTGGGCCAATTATTCTGGTTACACATGGACGGGGAGCGAGGGGAGACTGGTGAGGGAACCCTTGGTATTACAGAATAATGGCGGTGGTCTGGGAGTGTGGGAAGTAGGAGAGGCGTGGTTGGGAAGTGTGGGGAAATGGGCCGAAGTGGGATGGAAGGAAGGGGGAATGAGTGGGAATTAGTAGGACAGGGTTACAAGAGCGGTCGGGAGGGGTGTCTTGAAATGTGAGCAGGGAGAATGGAAGAGGGAGGGGGATGTGAGAGAGGGATTCACGGGGGTATGGGACTGAGATTATAATATTTGGAGCTATGGAATGTCAAGGGGATGGGATGCAGGGAGTGGGAGACGAAAGGAAGGAAGCTGAGAGGAGGAGGGAGATAGGAATGAGGAATGGTTACAGGGGTGAGGGAATGAGAATGGGGAGATAGGGAAGGGAGGAAGCGGAGGAATGGGGCGGGAGATGGTTGCAGGGGGTGAGGGGGTAGAATGGGGAGATAGGGGAAGGGAGGGATGGGAGGGCTTGAGAAAAAAGGAGGCCTGGGGAGTGGGGGTTTGGGGAAGGATCACGGGGGTAGGAGATTACGGGAAGGAATTTGGGGAAGGGACAGGGGGTTACGAGAAGGAATTGGGGAAGGGACGGGGGTTGAAAAGGGGTTATGGGAATTTATTATTATTATTTTTTTTAATATTTATATATATATTAGTCAACACTGGACGGAAATTTGGTTGGGATGAAGTTACGGGAGATGGAAAAAAGAAACGGAGTGTGAGGGATATGGCGGAAGGCTAGGCGCTTTTATGATATGCGTTGTGGGGTTTTTTTGGGGAGGACCGATCTGCTCTGATACCAATGTAATATATAACCAGGTATGCAATTGTATAATAATGTATAAAATATAAATAATTGATAAAAGATATGATGGTTACAATTGAGAATGAGGACTTGTTTATATACCCACACAGGGGTGCCCTTTCACCACTAGACATGTCTTTTTGAGAACATGTCCTTTCATTATTAATAATTACTATTTACTAACTAACTATTTACTAATTAATTATTATGTTATGAACATATCATTTATATATTATGTTATGAACATCTTATTTATATATATTATGTTCATAACAACACCCCCATCCTATATCTGAGATCTGGACTAGATTCCACATGCCAGGTGGTATATGCGGTTGAGGACCCTAACTCGCCATAGCCTCAGCCATCTCCTCATATGCATTAGTTGGCAGGGGAGGAGGCATGTCCCCAACAAATTTTCTAACATATGAAAAATATAACACAAGTTAATCATCAATTGAGAATTTCATTAAAAAATTTAATAAAATACGTTAAAGAACATGCTAGAATAAAATTTATTTGAATTAAGTAAGACAATAAAATTAAAGTAAAGGATTAATTTAAATCTTACCTCAATCATCTGGTGCTTCATTCTCTATGAATAGGATGTTAATACATCCTTGCCAATCCATCCCAACATAAGGGAACAACACCATCATGAAAGTGTGATCTCCCTCTTTGGATAATAGATCAAGTTCCTCCCTAGAAATCCTAGTTGGAAAATTGGGCATGCCCCTCTTGGGAATTATCTCGCCCCACATGTGCATTTGTACCTTGGTCATCGACCTAGGAGGTCGACGGACAAAACTAGGTCTCGTCTCTGGAAACCTCTCAAAAAATAAACAAAATAACTCTGAAGTGAATGGGAAGTTAGCCCTCCCATCTATCATAGCACGGCATCTATCCAGTGCTATACAAAAATTCCTCAAGAAAATGGTATACCACCTAATAAGTCGTGGCCTATGTATCAAAGAATCATCATAATATAAAAGTGCACAACTAATGCACTGAAAATCACCAATAAAGTGTGAAATGGTCGACAATAATAGTGAGAGGTACCTAACGTCCTATGAACTGAATGAGGCGATCCGTAATTGTCCACCAACCACCTGAAAATCACTAGGAGAAGGTATATCACATGAAATATACCTCTGAGTAGGCAAGTTGACTCTCAGCTGCAACACCCACTAGGACATCAGGAAACTAGGGAAAATCCTCCCCTCTCCTAGATAGCTCAGTGATAAAACAAGTGTCGTCCTTAGTGGGATGATACTACTGATAAGGACTGCCTCTGAATGCTTGTTGATGGGCATCCCATTGATGAATCATTTGCATAATAAAGGTGGAATTCCTCTTCATGGATGTAGCCTCCTCATAGTACTTGAGGAGTCCTACATTCCTCAAGAGGAGTTGCGTAGCTGTAGTACTAGGTCGAGGGTACAAATCCCTCTCCCACTTTCTGGCCTCCCACTCCCGAACCATATTGTACTGGTCCAGTCTCTATTGTTTCTCCTCCATACACTGATGTCTCTACATAATTAAGATATAAATTACAACAGCATCATACATAAAAACATAACTTTTTTTTAGTAAATGAGAAATTTATTTCAAAATATGCAAACATAAATTTTGTCAAAAAAAAAAAAAAACCTTCAGTGCACCTACAAAACAGTAACGCATCGCCCACGGTGCGCACACATATCTTACGCACCGCATGAAAAGTGAAATTTATTTTAGTCGGTGTGTATTAATTATCAAGGCACCGAGGCTCCCCATTGTGTATACACCGGCATGTTCTATATCATGAATGCACCAATCTAACACTATCTATTTTCCACAATGTGTCTGTTATTATGTACACACTGATGTGTTACCTATAAATGACACATTGCTAGAACAACTATATATTTTAAATGATGTGTATAGTATTATGAACGCATTAGTGCGTTCCATATAACCAATGCATATTTGAATGGAAATTATTTATTTTCACAAGTGCGTTCATAATAAACGCATTGGTGCATTCGTTATAAACAACGCAGTGATGTGTTTATTTGAAATGCACGGGTGAAAATAAATAGTTTTCATTCAATGGTGTGTATAGTCTTATGAACACATCGGTGCATACACACAAAAGATGCATCGCTTAGTGGTAACTATTCTATTTTAAATGGTCTGTATATTTTTATGAATGCACTGGTGTGTATATTTTTATGAACACACCGGTGCGTTCCCTATAACCAACACACCGTTGAAAAGAAAATATTTATTTACGCTGGTGCGTTCATAATAAATACACCAGTGCATTCGTTATAAATAAGGCATCGGTGCATTTATTCGGAACGCATAGTTGAAAATAAATAGTTTTCATTCAACGATGTGTAATTTTTTATGAACGCATTGGTGTGTACATACAAACAACACATCGTTCAGTGGAAACTATATATTTTGGACGTTGCATCTATTATTGAGGACACATCGGAGCATCGTTGGTAAGTACGCATTGGTCCATTCCATAATACAATGCACTGTCAAAAACAGACTATACATGATCGATGCACCCTGTAAAATTTACAGGGCGCACCGTGCAGAAAAATATAAATAAATAAATGACAAACAATGCAAATTTAACTCAATTTCAAAATTTAATCCGCTAAAAAGACATTGTACAAAGAAATAAAGAATTTTCCTAGATATTTTTCATCGAGGAGGCACCATTGGGATCATGTAGTGAAAAAATTGAAATTTTCCCACTGTATGGAAAAATTGGAATCCCACAAGCCGAGCACCGACGGCAGTGCACTTCAGTTGAGCAAAGGTGGCACCGGTGCTTGAGAGCTTCTTTGCACTGGAAATGGTAAAAATGTTTTTTTACCGAAGGTTTTTTTTTTTATTTAAACCTATTCTAGTGCACTCGCATTAAGCACACTGTTGCAAACAACTGCATATAGTGCATCATTACTTTTCAAAAACATTGTGACGGTGCACCATAGGGAGCGCATCAATGGGCGCTCAGGACAATGTGCACCATTTTTTTAAAACACAAACTATGCAACTGTTTGTTGCGCACCGGTTCCTGCAATATTTTTTATCGCCAATTTTTATTTAAACCATGTTCTGGTGCACACGCGTTAATCGCATCGGTGCTAATTGCTTCAAATAGCACACCATTTCTTTTTAAAAGCATGTGATATATCCCCTTATGGAACACACCGGTACGCCACTAGAACAAAGTTGCATCGTTATGCATTTTAAAAAAATGCAGACTATGGAGCTATTTGTTGTGCACCGGTGTTGCAAGGGGACAATGGCACACTGGTATGCATTTTGGAAGAAAAAAACAAGACGATGAACTTGTTGGTTATGCACCAGTCCGCGCGTTTAGGGCATGGGCGCACCAGTTCTTTCGATCTTCTTTTATATGGTGTGCACCATTGTTTTTTTTGTTTTTTAAATAACTCTGCAACATTGCACCATTTTCTATTAACACCAATCTATTTATATATGGTGGCGCACCAGTGCGGTATAGTCTTATAAATGCATCGTTAAAAATGTCTACTAAAACATATTCCAGCGCACCTCCACTAGTGACCTCCGTTATAAATGGATTTTTGGGATATTTTTATAGAGGCTTCCGCAAATACCTTTGCTATAGGGTTTTTTCCTTGTAGTGGTATTTAACATGGTTGCACTTAAACTTTAGAAAGTAGCAGTTATCAATAATTATGGTAATTCAAAATAAGTATATGCCCATTTCGCAGGGTATCATACCTTCATTAGAAATGTTGAAGAGTTGGAGAGTTAGGTGTTATGTAAAATAGAATATAGGTGGATTTTTGAACATATAAACCATCAAACTGTGGTGAATTCTTACACGTACCATTGTAAGTGATCTAAAGTCAAATGTATAGTGAAACTAGTGCTAAATTCTCAAAACAATAACATCATATTTACACTGATTTCCAGATAAACTCTACAAGTTTGATTCAATACAAAATGAAGGTTGAATCTATATATTTCTAAGTTCACTGATAAATTTAAGAAGGGTAATTATACACATTAGTAACCAGTGTTTAATCATTTACAAAAACATGAATTCTTAGTGAACAGAGCCAAAAATGACTCTTGCAAGAACACATGTATAAATTCCAAATAGAGATTTATACTTATCTTTGAAAAATTTGCAACCCAACAACTAGTTGAGCGAGTGATTTCCACCAAACCGTAGGAAAATCCACAGAAGACGCCATTCCTTAGTTGGGATATGACACCATCAAGGCGAATCGGGGATAATTAACTTTGAAATTTAGACTCAAACTGATGTTTTCTTCTGCAGGTTTCTTAAAGACATGGAAGTGCTAAGACACCCACATACCTACCCCACACAACACAAGGATCATCGCCTTATTTGTTGTCTGGTACCTCAAATACTACTCCTTCTCGTGTTATTTAGTGTGTGCATAGAAGGTCCAGGCTGTGATATCAAGTTTCAATAGAGTTCTCCATGGTTTCTTGGCTTTTCTCAAGGCTACAAGCTTCCATTCATGGCTAGTTGGTCTATCATGGGCTTGGCTCTCTTCCTTCCATGTCTAATCTCCCCAAACTCTTCTCTATCACTCTTTCTAACATCCTTCCTCCCTCCATTCGAATTTTTCATCATGCATAATGGATAGAGAGTTTAGATTCAACTTCTCCTCCTTTCTCCAAGAATGTGGGTGAGACAATTTACTAAAATTTAGGAGTTGTGGCTTAGCTTAAGGAATCAGTTTCCTCCACTCCTATTAACTCATTTTTGTTTTGAAATTCAAAATTAAAATTCGATGAGAATTCAAGAAATCATAAGGTAAGTGATTTAGTCATAAAAACCCCCCTTAGACCCCCACACCTTTCCCCTCTTGTTGTATCATATCCCCTATAGTCGCTCAAGCTCAATTGATCTTCATCTTCATCTTTATTAACTACAATACAAAAATATGTACAATATTCACAATACCATGGTTATCTGACCCATGGTGTTAGTGTAGCAGAGTTATAAATAAATCATGCAAAGTATTCAAGAATTTAATCAAAAATAATTTCAAGAGTAAAATTTGGGACACTATGATCCAAGAGGATCTAGAATGCTCAAAAATCGATAGTCTCAAATGATAATGAAAATGACTTCATTGCATAGAGCTTAATGAGAGATTTCCAACACAATTTGAATAGCCCCAAACGGACGTTGGATGAAGAAGTTATGATGTTCTGAATATTTTGACCAACAGGTAAAAAGTCAAACATGGCAGCCCCAAAAAGATGACATGTGGCATTGTACGGATGACACATGTCATCACTAGCAGAATGACACATGGTAGCATGGAATGACATGGCAAGATGTTGATGTGGTAGGGTGATGATGTGATAGAAACACATGGAAGACGTACATCTTAGGTGGCACATAGGTGGTGGTGACGTGCACCAATGAGCAAATGACACATGACACCTCCATCGTGGCCTCAAAGGGCATGCTAACCATTACAACTTCTGTTCATGGGTTTTTTTCAATTGTTTAATGTTATGTATTTAGGTATGGTTTGTTACAACCATATATTAACAAACCAATGAATTTCCCATTTGGTGGATCGAACCCAGAACCTCTGGGATATATTCCCAAACATTAACCATTATGCCAACAAATTTGGTTATGCTAAGTAATGGCATTTAATTAGTTTTTTTTTCGAAATTAATTTATGTTATAACAATGCCAATGGATTTAGATCTGATTTTTAGCCTATTTAACGAGCACAAATTCTAGTGCAAAGGAGAAAATATTTGTCAAACATATTGGCATGAATCCCAAGGTGTGAATTTTGGTAGTGTGCAAGAGTTGTACCTTTGTCTCGAAGTTCATGCCAACGGGGGTCCTTGGCACTATGTCCAAATATGGGCAAGTTTATACTCATTTTTCTTAGTTTTCCAAGAGAAATATGATGGTGATGTGAGTTATGTGCTAAAGTATTGTGTACGAAAAGATTAGTACAGTTTTCTATGTATGAGAGCCATAGTCTCATTTAGTGTGCCAAAGGGGGAATTTGGGCACCTATTCAGAACATAGTCAAGTTTATACTCGTTCTTCTCATAATTTTGAGAGGAAATTAGTGGTGTCCTTTATTTCTATGTTTGAGCAGTAGAATTGAAGGGTGTCTTCAAATTTTCCATTGCAAGTCATCATTATATCAAGCATTTGAGCATTAATAGACCGGTCTCACTATTTGGAAGTGGGCCTAGAGATGTATCCCAGGAGGAGTGAACTCTGTTATCAACTCTTATCTTCTTAGTTCTTTTATTTTTTGTTGTGTTATCTCTCATTTTTTCCACAAGTTAATCATTAGTAAATGAAGTTTTTTATAAGTAAGAGTATTCACATGTTTATTTGCAAATAGTCAAGACGATCATAATTCCTTAATCAGGTTGGATGTTAGTGTGTGTTTATGAATTAAATTAACATCTAAGGATTTTCAAATCACACTACAATTCAAGTATAATATTCTTCTTTGAGCATAAATCTTAGCTAAAATATTTAATTTAGGTGTCATTTTTTTTGTGATAAATTACATTTAAAATTATTTGAATGGGAGTGTTATGAAGGGGGTTTGAAAAGTATATTAAAAAGTTACAATCTTTAAAAATTATTGTTAAGAAATATACAATGGAGACTTTATGACTATGTTGAAAATTATATATTAGGAAACAAAATTAAATACAAAAGCATAATATGTTATGCTTCTTGCAATAAAACTCTGATCATAGTTCAATGGTTATGTTGCATTGCAAAATTGTTCAAGGGTTATGTCACATTGTGTTTGTTCCATTTTTTAATGGTTATGTTGTATTGCAGCATTCATCAAGGATTATGTTGCACTATGACATTAAGAGGTCAACCATGTTATCAATGTGCTCAATATACATCTATTAATATTATTAATGTTGTATGTTGTCACCAAAGGTTATGCTCGATCGCAATGTATCTCAATTACTATGTTGCATTGCAGCATTCTTGAAGGGTTACATCAGATTATGTTTGACCTCCACCCCCAAATTATAAGAGGGTTATGCTAGATTGTGATGTGACGTCCCCAATGCACTCCTCGAAGCACGCTTCACCAAGATATTCTTCCCTCTCGGCCCGAAGAACTCCAAGGCCCTTCTATTTCCCTATCGGGAAATATACACCCACAGATTCTCTTCTCCTGCACGATCCCCCTTCCTTGACTTATCGGAAGATCAGAACTCGTGGCTTCGCAAGTTCTCTGTTGGTCACTGGGCTCTCAAAACCCCGAGACTCGATGGCTTCAGTCAATCGCTGACTTTCTCTCACCTTATCGGGATTTTTGCTCTATCGGGATTTCGCAACTCATGATGTCTTGCACTTTGAATTACTGACTCTCGATACCCGATGCGCCGAGTCTCCGATGTGCACGTGTGAATTAACCTTTCCACACCCCGTCACTTCAATTAGGGTTTCGGAATTCGCAGGATCACGAATCCTAATGCCAAAGGATTTGGGACTTACCTTTTCCCGATCCCCGATATTATGCCACCTGTCCTCCATGAACCTCTTGTTGTGGCCCACACGACTCTCCCGTCGAGATATCACGTTTCGCGATTCCAAGTTGCAAGAGATTCTTGCCTTCGAAAACTCTGATTCTCCAATTCCTGACTTCCTAGGATCTCCTGACACGCGTCCCTACCGATGGACGGTTATGATCATGTCGGGATATCGTGGATCGCGATATCGCAAGTCTCGTTGTGACCACTTGGAGCTTCAACTCACGATTTCCCGATATGCGATGTCACATGTAGATCTGACGGTCCCTATAACTCGGGATCGACGACTCTACCCCTCCTAAGCTTCGAACCTCTCCCACACTTACACTGTATCCTCCTCGTACCTCCGTGAGATCCAACGACCCACGGAACTTCGTGAAATATCCTCCAATGATTTCGTCTGTCTGTTCTCCCTTTGATGATTGTGTGAAACAAAGAAGTGACTCTCTACGAGACTTGTTCACCCTCTCGCCAACCCATGACACTTCTCTCAGACTCTCCACGGCAGCTTCCCTGCACTTACCCTTTAGTGAATTCAAAGGTCTTTTCCTCCTTAGCTTTTCCACAACCTCATTCTTCAGAAAGAAATATTTCACGCACTCCTTGCGGAAAATCTTCAACCACGCTTAAGTGTTGAAGGCACTTGACTCTACACACACCTGCAACAGTAGTCTTTCCGATACATCACTCAGAATCGCAACTTTGAGACCTTCTCTTGGCCTGCGCACTCCTCGCACAGCACTGTGCCTATCTACACCTTTCGAGGAAATGAGAACAAAATCTTTCTCTAATTGAACCCTCCTGTCAACGCACTCCTTGCAGACAAATTCGACTGCACTCCTTGCAGGAATCCTCTGGTTCGATCAGAGAAATAATTGAAACTCATTCACTCTTCCTCTCAGACTTCAATCCCCCCCTAAAATCACATGCACAGCATATAAAATCAAGTGCATGGTAAGAAACAAACATTCATGAGCATACCAACAATACGTAGAGAAGCAACACAAACCATGAATTTGAATCAAAGCTTTCTTCTATTAATTCAAATGCATGTACATGGGTGTTCTTCATACAATTATTTGCCTTCTCTTCTGCTCCTGAACAATGCTAATGTTACAATGATACAATGAGGGTGTCTATATCCATTTTCCCTCTTGGACTCTAGGCTATCAAATCTAGAATTAAATTCCTATCTAACTGCATTAACTATATTAAATGTCGACTATCTACCTAAGGACGAGAGCTTAAAGGCTCAAGGTCCATTACAATATACAAAGGCGCCTCCTCTTAAATGACTCATTTAAGATTTGTGCAACAATTTCCAAGGCATTTTCAAAATTTGTGCTGGCTAGTCCAGCTGTCTTCCGCTCCACGCTAGCTCGCTTGATGTTGCTGGCGATGCTCCTGCATCATACTCCTCGGCTTGAAAAATTTCATGGGCTCCTGTCTATGAGATCCCACACGGTCTGTCCATGCTTCTGAATCTCTGCTTCTGTCTCCTAGCTGGCATCCTCCACTGGATGATTCTTCCACTTGACCAGATACTCAAAGTATTTTTTTTCTCCTGGTCTTCTTACCCACTCTCTTATCCAGTATGCACTCCACCTGTGGCTTTTCTGCAACTAGCAATTGGTTCATCCACTGGATCACTAGTTCCTCAGTTCCAGTCTCTGTTTCTCTAGCCTTATACGGGTATAAATCTGCAATATTGAATATCGGAGATATTTCGATGCCATCCAGCAACTCAATCTCATAAGCATTTTCTCTGAATTTCTTCAGGACCTTGCATGGCCCGATTTTCTTCATTTTCAGCTTGTTGTATGTTCCCCTTGGGAACCTTTCCTTCCTCAAATGTGCCAAAACCAGATCACCAACTTCAAACTGGAGTTTTCTCCGATGTTGATCTTCTCTACACTTGTACTCCTGATTTGATTTCTGCAGTCGCTCCTTCACTCTGATGTGAAGTTCCTTCATCGCGTTAGCAAATTCCTCTGCACTAGCGCTTCTAGTTGCAGTCTATTCTGAATCCCGCAATTCAGAAACTCCTCTCGGCTGCATGCCATACACAATCTGAAACGGACTCTTCCCTGTGCTCCTGTTCATTGAATCGTTGTATGCAAACTCTGCTTGTGGTAATACATGGTCCCAACTACTATGGTGCTCCATCACCAAGCTTCTCAGCAAGTCTCCCAGACTTCTATTGACCACTTTCGTTTTTCCATCTGTCTGTGGATGATAAGCAGAAGTAAATTCCAAGTTAGTTCCTAGATTCTTCCATAAGGTCCTCCAAAAATGCCCTATGAATTTAGTATCCATGTCTGAAACTATGTTCTTCGGCAACCCATGAAGTCGAATGACCTCCTTGAAGAACAGATTTACGATGTGAGTCGCATCGTTGGTCTTCCGGCATGGAATAAAGTGTGCCATCTTAGAAAACCTGTCCACTACCACAAAGATGGAATCAACACCTCTTTGTTTCCTCAACAAACCCAATACAAAATCCATGCTTATTGCCTCCCACATCCTCTCTGGTATGGGTAATGGCTGATACAGACCTGCATTATGTTTCCTTCCCTTCGAATGCTGGCAAAATCTGCATATGTCAACAAATCTCTTGACTTCTGACCGCATCCCTAGCCAAAAGTAAGACTCGCTCAGCTTTGTGAATGTTTTATCATGACCGAAATGTCCTGCCAATCCTCCGTTGTGTTTCTCCTTTAACAGGTTCTCCCTCATGGAGAAAATTGGAATGCACAATTGATTGCCTCTGAACAACAACCCTTCTTGGATCATATAATCTATCCAAGGACTCTTATCCCTGAGAACTAGATTCTCAGCTGCTTCATACGCTTCTACAAAATCTGCATCACCTGCGTACATGTCCCTGAGATTTTCAAAACCCAATGTTTTGACTCGAAATTCCTGTAACAGCAAACACTTCCTACTCAAAGCATCAGCCACTTTGTTAGCAGTACCCGAAATATGCTTAATCACAAATGTGAAATTCTGCATATACTCTACCCATTATGCATGTTTCTGATTCAACTTCTCCTGTTGAGTCACAAACTGTAATGCATGATTATCACTATACAAAACAAACTCCTTCGGGATCAAGTAATGCCTCCACTTCTTCAGCACATGTATGACAGCATAAAATTCTTTATCATACATGGAGTATTTCACCTTTGCCTCATCCAATTTCTCACTAAAATATGCAACTGGCCTGTCTTCTTGATTCAAGACTGCTCCTATAGCAAATCCACTTGCATCACATTTCACTTGGAACATTTTCTAGAAATCCGACAACACCAACACTGGTCGTTCCGTGATCTTTCGCTTCAACAGATTGAAGCTCTTCTCAACCTTTGTTGTCCAATGAAAAGACTTATGCTTCTTCTTCACTGTATCCATCATTGTTGCTCTAATCCCACTGAAATTCCTGATGAATTTTCGGTAGAAACTAGCCAAACCATGAAAACTTCTCACCTCGAAAACATTTCTCGGTGATGGCCAATTCTTGATCACTTCTACCTTATCCGGATCCAGCCTCAACTCATTAGCTGAAATAACAAAACCCAAGTATATGAGCCCTCTCTTCATAAATGAGGACTTCTTCATATTAATTAATAGCTTTTCCTGTTGTAGCCTCTTCATCACAATGGCCAAATGCTTCAGGTGTTCAGCCTCTGATTTATTGTAAATCAGTATGTCATCCAAATACACAATGACGAACTTCCCGATGAACTCCCTCAGGACTTCATTCATCAACCTCATAAAATTACTCGGTGCATTCGTCAAACCAAACGGCATGACTAACCATTCATACAGTCCTTCGTTGGTCTTGAAGGTTGTCTTCCACTCATCGCCTTCCCTCATGCGAATCTGGTGGTATCCACTTTTCAAATCTATCTTTAAAAAATACTTTGCCCCACTCACGCAATCCATCATATCATCCATTCTTGGTAATGGAAACCTGTACCTAATGGTTATCTTGTTAATCGCCCTTGATTTGGTACACATCCTCCAGCCTCTGTCTTTCTTCGGACTGAGTATTGTCGGAACAGCACATGGGCTTAAGCTTTCTCTGACCAATCCTTTGTCCAATAACTCCTGGACCTACTTCTTAACCTCTTCATTCTCTTGCGGTGTCAACCTATACGTGGCTTTGTTTGGAAAACGGGCTCCTGGTATGAGATCTATGTGATGACTCACACTTCTCATTGGTGGCAACGAATGGGGTAATTTTTCCACTATGATATCAGCGAATTCTTCCAGCAGTTCCTGAATCTCATCTGGCAAATCATCCATTCTTGTTCTAGTCAGAACAATCCTCGGTTTTCTGACCACAAAGAATTGTGGATCTTCTTTCTTCTTAACCTCCGTAAGAATCTCCTTCCCACTCATGAGGAGTATTGTGTTGCTTACTTCTGGCTTCACCTCTTTATCTTTTATCGAAAGCAACATATGGGTTCTCCCATTCTTCTCCAGGGTATATGTGTTCATTCTCCCATCACGAATCACATTTATGTCATATTGCCATGGTCTACCCAGCAATAGATGACATACATCCATGGGAATAACATCACATAAAATCTTATCATTATACCCTCCTATTTTGCATTCAACCAAGAATTGTTTAGTAACAGTTACCTGGTGTCCCTTCTGTAGCCACAAAACTCTGTATGGGCTTGGATGATCAGTCGTCTCCAGCTCTAGCTTCTCTACCATCTTTGTAGATATGAGATTATCCGTGCTACCACTGTCCACGATGACCTTGCACACCCTGTCCTTGGTCTTGCAAGATGTTCTAAAGAGTCTGGTCCTTTGGATTGAACTCTCCACCTCCTTCTCGGGTGTCAAAAGGAATTTTTGCATCATGAGCGATCTTCCACCTTCTGCGTCTTCAGCCTCAACATCCTGTTTCTGTGCTTCTATGATGTGAGCTTCTCCAATGTCCTTCTTTTTCTCTGGACACTTGTAAGACTTGTGCCCATTCTTTCCACATGTGAAACATGTGATAACTCCACCTCGGCCTCTTCCTCTACCTCTGGTACGAGGAAAAGTACTTGCATCAGCATAATCTCCACTATGCTCTGTATGATGCCCTCTTTGTTCAACATATGACCTCCACTGTGAGGTTCCACCCCTCTCAAATTTACCCTGAGGTTTCTTCCATTCCTCCTTGGGCTTCTGGTATTTTTCCTGGGCAACTGCTTTGCCTCTTGGTTGGCTTCTTCCTCGCCCTCACTGACCTTGCTTACGACTCAGCTTCTCCTCGGCTTTCAGAGCCATATGATAAGCATCCTCTATCGTCCTGATGGTAACCATGCTTAATTCATCCTGAATGTCATATCTCAGACCATTCAGATATCTAGCAACTTTCTCATCATTGCTCTCCCAATGACCTGCTCTGATGTTCAGTCGACAGAATTCCTCAGTGTATTCTTTCACTGTCATCAGCTTCTGTCTCAGGTTCTACATCCTCCTGAACAGAGTAATTTGGTAGTCTCTTGGGATGAACTTCACTTTCATCTTCGCAATCATTCGATCCCAATTCTTAATCTTATGCTTGCCTTTGCAGCATCTATCAGCTTGTAGCTCGTCCCACCACAATATTGCATGTCCTTTCAAGTGCGTAACAGCATGCTTGACTTTCTTATCATCTTCGATATCTTCATAATCGAAATAGGTGTCAAGAGCTCTAATCCAATCTAGAAGCTCTTCTGCATCTAGATTTCCTTCATAAACTGGAATGTCCATCTTGGCTTTTGCACCCATCCTAGAAATAGCTTTGATCAACCGCTCATTGGCTGCATCTTCGGTTGCTACTTCCTCCTCACGTTCACCCTCGACTTCACTCTCGAAATCACTGAGATCCCCTGCATTAGTTGTGCTTCTTTGCGCTGTCTCCATCTCCTCAAGTCTTGCTCTGAGATCTCTCATCTGTCTCTCCATTTCTGGATTGACTACCTGCCTGCCTCTTCTCTGCACCTCCCTATCCTCTGGATCAGGTGACTGCCTTTCTCTCCTTGGCGGCATGTTGAATTCTCTCTCTCTCTACTAAAAAAAACAAAGAGCCTTCCTCGCTCTGATACCACTTGACGTCGCCGGCGCACTCCTCAGAGCATGTCTGCTTCACCAGGATCTTCTTCCCTCTCGGCCTGAAGAACTCCAAGGCCCTTTTATTTCCCTATTGGGAAATATACACCCACAGATTCTCTTCTCCTGCACGATCCCCCTTCCTTGACTTATCAGAAGATCAGAACTCGCGGCTTCGCAATTTCTCTATTTGTCACTGGGCTCTTAAAACCCCGAGACCTAATGGCTTCAGTCAATCACTGACTTTCTCTCACCTTATCAGGACATTTTCTCTATCAGGATTTCACAACTCATGATGTCTTGCACTTTGAATTGCTGACTCCCGATACCCGATGCGCCGAGTCTTCGACGTGCACGTGTGAATTAACCTTTCCAAACCCCGTCACTTCAATTGGGGTTTCGGAATTCGCGGGATCACGAATCCTAATGCCAAAGGATTTGGGACTTACCTTTTCCCGATCCCCGATATTATGCCACATGTCCTTCATGAACCTCTTGTTGTGGCCCACACAACTCTCCCATCGGGATATCACGTTTTGCGATTCCAAGTTGCAAGAGCTTCTTGCCTTCAAAAACTCTGATTCTCCGATTCCTGACTTCCTGGGATCTCCTGACATGCGTCCCTACCGATGGACGGTTATGATCCTGTCGGGATATCATGGATCGTGATATCGCAAGTCTCGTTGCAACCACTTGGAGCTTCAACTCATGATTTCCTGATATGAGATGTCACATGTAGATCTGGCGGTCCCTATAACTCAAGATTGATGGCTCTAACGATTTCGTCCATCCGTTCTCCCTTTGATGATTCTGTGAAACAAAAGAGTGACTCTCTACAAGACTTGTTCACCCGCTCGCCAACCCGTGACGCTTCTCTCAAACTCTCCACGACAGCTTCCCTGCACTTACCCTTTAGTGAATTCAAAGGTTTATTCATCCTGATCTTTTCCACAACCTCAGTCTTCAGAAAGAAATCTTGCACGCACTCCTTGCGGAAAATATTCAACCATGCTTAAGTGTTGAAGGAACTTGACTCTATGCACACCTGCAGTAGTAGTCTTTCCGATACTTCACTCAGAATCGCAACTCTAATACCTTCTCTTGGCCTGCGCACTCCTCGCACGGCACTGTGCCTATCTACACCTTTCGAGGAAATGAGAACAAAATCTTTCTCTAATTGAACCCTCCTGTCAACGCACTCCTTGCGAACAAATTCGACTGCACTCCTTGCAGGAATCCTCTGGTTCGATTAGAGAAACAATTGAAACTCATTCACTCTTCCTCTCAGACTTCAATCCCCCCCTGAAATCACATCCACAGCATATAAAAGCAAGTGCATGGCAGGAAACAAACATTCATGAGCATACCAACAATACACAGAGAAGCAACACAAACCATGAATTTGAATCAAAGCTTTCTTCTATTAATTCAAATGCCTCTACATGGGTGTTCTTCATACAATTCTCTGCCTGCTCTTCTGCTCCTGAACAATGCTAATGTTACAATGATACAATGAGGGTGTCTATATTTGTTTTCCCTCTTGGACTCTAGGCTATCAAATCTAGAATTAAATTCCTATATAACTGCATTAACTATATTAAATGTCGACTATCTACCTAAGGACGAGAGCTTAAAGGCTCAAGGTCCATTACAATATACAAAGGCACCTCCTCTTAAATGACTCATTTAATATTTGTGCAACAGTTTCCAAGGCATTTTCAAAATTTGTGGTGGCTAGTCCAGTTGTCTTCCGCTCCACGTTGGCTCGCTTGATGTTGTTGGTGATGCTCCTGCATCATGATGTTTCTCAATGGTTATGTTGCATTGAAAAATTATTCAAGGGTTATGTCGCATTGAGTTTGTTTCATTCATCAATGATTATGTCAAGATTGTTGTGTTCATCAAGGATTATGTTGCATTGTAACATTAATAGGTCAACCATGTTATCAATGTTCTTAATATATTCATATTAATATTAGTAATGTCATTGATGTCAACATGTTGACTACCTATTGACTATGGTTGAGCATGATTCACTTTATGTCTCATTACCACATTCATCTTGAGCATGGTTTACTATGGATGACCATGTTGACTATGGTTGAGCATGATTGCTTTATTTATCATTACCAATTTCAACTTGGCTGACTTATGTTGATTGTGATGTTCCCCAATGCTTATGTCACAATGTGACATTCATCTTGGGTTACTTATGTCGAATTTTTATGTTCAACAATGGTTATGTTACATTGGAAAATTCGTCATGGGTTATGTCACATTGAGTTTGTTTCATTTGTCAATGGTTTTGTTGCATTACAATGTTCATTAAGGATTATGTTGCATTGTGACATTAAGATGTTAACCATGTTATCATTGTGCTTAATATATGACTATTAATATTATTAATGTTGTTGTTGTCACCAAGGGTTATGCTAGATTGTGATGTTTCTCAATGGATATGTTGCATTGCTACATTCTTGAAGGGTTATGTCGCATTATGTTCGACCTCCACCCCTAAATTATAAGAGGGTTATGATATATTATGATTTTTCTTAATGATTATGTCACATTTCAACATTCATCTCGACTTACTTATGTCGAATTGCTACATCCATCAATGGCTATGTTGCATTGAGTTTGTTTCATTTGTCAATGGTTATGTTGCATTGCAGCATTCATCAAGGAGTATGTCACATTGTGATCTCAAATGCCACAACCTGCTCATATCAACAAAATAATTAAGTCCAAAGGTTTTCTGAAAGATGGACTAGCTCTTTCTTGAACCGTGCTAATTCCACTCATAGAAATTGTTATATGGAAAAGGTTGTAAACAATTGGCATATTTACATACTTCAATAATTCACAACTTCAAAGAGTCATTTCAATGAACGAAAATTTCACAACACCACATAATATAATGTGTGAAGAGCTTCAAGCACACATATGATTGGTGGAACACATTATGAAAATAAGGTTTAAGATTGTCAATTGGGAGCCAAAGACGATGTCAAACTTCTCTTTTGATAGATGTCAAGTCTCTTTTTTTGTTAAAATTCTTTGAGTTGATCGAGCATTTTATACAAATTATTTTTCCATGCACCTCTATGAGATAATTATTTACCATGTGTAACATTATGTTTTCATTAATCAAAATTTTAATCATTTTTTCAAAACACAAAGTTTCCATTGGATTTTGAAGAATATACTAAATTTATAGGTATAGATGAAAGAGGTTGGTCAACAAAATTATTGGAAAGTTTTCCCTTTTTACTTATTTGGATTCAAGAGTTTAACAACACAATATAGGTCATTTCATTTAGCCTAATTTTTTTATTTCTCAAACTTTGTGGGTTTCTAAGATAAACCAACCACTTTTTAATGTGGTCGGTTGTTATATTATCATACACAATGTTTTTTTTTCAAATCATGTAAGTCATAACTTACAATACTATTTGGTGATCAAATCTTATTTACAAAGAAAATTATCCTTTATCTTAGGCAATAACCCATTATTATTTTATTACTACCTTGAAACATAGGGGAAAATAACAACACATTTAGAACATTAGAACATCAGAACATTTAGAACAAAATCAACCATTCATAGAAATCAGAGAGAACTTGCAACAAGAAAATATGGCAATGGAAAATATTTTTAGAATACATAGAACATTTTCTTCAATTTTCTTAAACACTCCTATGAAAACACTATATACAACATGGTATTGCACCTACATGTTGATATCACTGAACAAAAAAGTCAAGTAATGTATTAAAAAGGCGATTAAGTGACTTATCGTTTGTCAAATTTATACACAGTAACTATTCACACTAAACTTCATAATGTATATTTTGATCATGATCTCATATGTACTATATTTTGATTTCATTTCATGAATACATCAACGAATTTAGAAATTGATGCCATCAATAAATTCATTATTTACAATTTGGAGGCAACACATTTGTGGGTTGCATTGTACGAAAAGAAGAGGAGGAAATGGGAAACTAACAGGAAATAATTCAGACAATTGAATGGTAGAAGTATGTCTTATCCTTATCATTTAAAAGAAAATATGCCAATGATATTCCCCAACAGTTGGGTTGTTGACCAATTCATAGAGAAATATGGTGCATCCAGACATTACCCATGTGAAGAAGGGGATGCACTAAACATAGGGATTGGTTGCAGCAACTCAGTAATAATCTCTCTGTGTACATAATTTTTAACTTCGTAATACACATTTGAATTACAAGTACATATATGTCATTTTATATTTTAGTGGTCGGGTTATTAGACACATATTGACACTGTGATTTGTTCACTTTTTTATAGTTTCATTTGTTCCCATCTATGTGGGCATATGGACATTGACGCAATCGGCCCTCCAGCACAGCCGCTCTCACCAGGACCTTCTGAACCTCAACCCGAAGAGGTGTAATACCCTTCAAATCCCGTATCGGGACTTCTTGTCACCCACAGGACACTCTTTTGATCTCTCGGTAGTTACTTCGGGAAATCGGGCTTCGCGATATCGCGAACCTTGTGTGTGTGCCCTCGCGCAACTCCAAACCCCGATCCCTGATGGGTCAACAGTCAGTGGTTCCATGTATCGGGGATTTTCCTATCAGGAAATCAGTACATGAAATGTCGCGATTTGCTCGCCTTACAAAACCCCGAATGCCGATATGCGATGCCATGTGTTAGTGCTCCACGATGTTCCTGTGGGACCTATCGCAACTCGGAGTTTCGCTATTTCTCCGTGGTCCTTTCGACTTTGAAAACGCCGAAGTGTCGAATCTCGATCCCCCGGGATCTCGTGCCACCTGTCCTTGTCACAATCGACGGCTCTGATAAATTCGGGAAATCGCTACTCGCAATTTCAACGTGCAGGCAACTCTTGCCTCGCCAAACACCGAACGTCGAACCCCGATTGGCGTTGGTCCTTTCCTCCTGCACTTATGGACTAAACCTCACGCAGCTCTTCCATGATCCAATGATCAGCGGGATTCCGCGCTTCTCCCCTATGATCCCTGACCGTTGATTCTCCTTCTTAGATATTTCTCCGCTCTAAATCTCCTTCCAGTTTAGGACTTCTCCTGGGTCTGTTCCCAAAGTCTTCATGGTGGAAACTATCCCTCCTGAACTTAATTTCTTCTGCTCCTTCAGATGGAATGTCTGCGCACTCCTTGCGCTCGAAGTCCAATCACTCTCCAAGTGTTGGGTCTTCTGGACTCTGTGCAATCCCAGCAACAGTAGCCTCTGTCAACCTAAGCTCAGACTCACCACTGAGACTTCAAATCCGGCCTGCCCTTCTCCTACACAGCTCTGATAACCCAATTCAACTTTTGGGCAGATGAGAACAAAGGTTCAACTGTCTGACCTCATCAATGCACTCTATGCGGATGAATTCCACTGCACTCTATGCAGGAATCTCCTGGCTCAGACAGAGAAACAATTGAAACTCACTCTCCTCTCTCTCACAGACTTCAAATCAACTATGAAATCTCACACGCAGTATATCAAAGCAAACGCATGAAAGAAAGAAAACATACATGAGCATAATATCAACACAGAGAAACAACACAGACCATGAAAGTGAATCAAAGACTTCCTTCTATTAATTCAATCTGTACATGGGTGTTCTTCACAAGTTCTCTGCTCTTCTCTTATCTTGCTCCTGTTTGATAATGTTACAATGTACAAAGGAGGGTGCATATATTCTGTTTTCCCTCTCGAATTCTACAACTATAAAATCTACAATAAATTCCTATCTAACAGCATTAAAACTATTAAATGCCTTCCTATCTACAATACAATACAAGTGCGCTTCATTACATTAACTCATTAATGCTTGGCGCAACAAATATCAAGGTAAAATTCAAAAAGAAGTTTGTTGGCTTGTCCAGCTGTCTTTCCCTGCTCCACGCGCTGGCTCGCTTGATGAGTGAGTGATGCTCCTGCATCAGACATCATTTTCACACATAGGATGTCGATGATGGGCATGTGACACAAGATTGCGGAGTGGAATTCGAGTTCGACCAATCTAGTCGTGCTAGCCACCGCCATCAAAACACCATACAGGGGAAGTTAGGTTACGTCGGAAAGATACAATAGATCATTCGAGTGGACTTATCTTCTTTCCAATTGTTATAGCCCTAAATTTCCCTACTCATGCATACATGGGTTTGGCCCTCTTACTTGCATATTTTTCCAAAGCATTGTTGAGAAGCTCTTCTTAAAAAAACATTTTTTGCAAGATGTACGCGCCCTACACCATTTCATCCCACGTACATACTCTTTTTTCACCACTACAACTCGCGTACATACGCATGTTACACCATTACATCTCGTGTATGCTTGCAAAAGTTGCAAAAAATAAAAAGTCGCAAGGAATTCGTTGAAATTCACAGGCTATTGAAAGTTTCCCAACTAATCCACCTGTTATAGCCCGTCACCCAACCGAATAACCATCATTTTATCATATAAGAGGAGGTTTTGGGGTCTCATTTCACATCTAAGCATAAGAACAATGAAATTCTTCTCAATTTCACTTCCCCTTCTTGCCCAAGATATTGTTTCCTTTTGTGAGAAATTGCCTCAGCATTCCCTCATCAACCCCTTCTTCCTCCATTTAACTCATTCTCTTCCATAGAAGTGATCAGAAGGTTGAGAGAATAAGTTCATACAAGGTCCACTTGGAGCATGGTAAAGAGGAGCCCGGACCAGGTTCGCGGAACGGTGGTCGACTTAGATTGTAAGGTATAATCTTTGTATTATGAATAAAAGAATTATATTTTTTTGTCCCAAATGATGGTGTCTTGAGTATTTGTATTGATTTATACTTAAAATTTAAACATCTAACCCTAACTTATATATAGAATAGCATTCTTGTAGTTCTTTGTTTGCCTATCTTTGGATGTTGGTCAGCCCTAGGAGGAGATGTTCAGTTAGTGGAACTTTCAAGCGTGAGGAGATCATCACCAAACGTGGGATCAAAGGTATAGTTACCCGATATCTTCTCTCGTTTTCTTTCTTTACACTAGTTTTGGTATGTTTGGTGTAGAATAGAAAATTGATTAACTTTTAGACGGTTATTTGCTCTATCTACATCTTGAACCTTGGTGTAGTTAAAGGGGGTATTTTCCCACTAGCACCAATGTGTTATTTTTAGGTGCAAGTGGTGGGACACCTTTGATCAAAATAATGTAAAGGAAGATCATGATAGAGGGATGATATGTATCAACTCTAAAAAGATGTGGGATGAATCTAAGGAGCCTTATGTTTTCCCAAAACACTGCAACCAAGTGTTTTTTTACCCAGATGTGTTGGATATGGATTTGTAGTTTGCATTAAGAAACGACCCTAGATCAAAACATATTTTTGAGAACAACAGTATTATCATGCGAATCGAGGAAGATAATCAGGGTAATGACAACACAGAGTGATATATTATACATGTTTTATTCTTTAATTACTTCTTTTATGTTTTCAAATTTATAGTGGATTTAATAATTTGATTATTAAAAAAATAATGTTTTTAGTATTTAATATTTCATATGAAATATTATTAATTTTTTGATTGGATGATATAATTAAATGTTATGTGTAAATGATATAAATATTTTTCCATTGTAAATCTAGATGATATTTGAACTTTTAGTATTTTAATTTTAACTTTTACTTTAAAAATATATATATATTATTGTATTGTAAATATCAAATATTTTATATTATAATTTTAAAATGTATTTGTGCTACCCACGATTTCATATCATTACCATATTATATTATATTGTATTAGCTTTTAATTTTGAGTTCATACATATTAATTAGGGGAATATTTGGATCTAAAATGAGCCTCTTAAGTGAGTTTTTCAAAAAAACATCATGGTCCTTGAATAACTAATGCATGTGTCCCTCTCTAAACCCATATAATAATATATACTTAACATATTACATAAAAATCAAATACATAATATATTATGTAATATAATAAATATAATATATAATGTTATATATTAATTTTATATTATAAATATAATATATAATAAATAAATATAATATAATATAATAAATATAATAAAATATAAATAATATAATATATTAATTTTATATTACATATAATATATAATAATAATAATAATAAATATAATTAAAAATTGAATTAAACATGTAGATCATGACAACTTTTTATCCCTTATCCCATATCTTTATCCCTTCTTTTTATTTGTGAGTAAGAAATTTTACAACTCTTAATAGCTAATTGGATATAAATTTTACGGCTCCTAATAGCTAATTCAATTCTTAATATCGATTATTACAACAATTAACAACATGTAACATAGGATATTTTTATGTTTTTGTACACATTTTTTTATTAAGTTTGACATTCATGCATTCTTATAGTATAGTAAAAAAATGTTGAACTAGAGATTTTGAGACTTATATTAATTATGGGAATATAAAAAATATGACCAAATTACAATTAAGAGGAAGTTAAAATATCACAAAGATTTTATAAATGATAATTGAGCTTATCATAACTATTTTTAATTATTCATTATGAACTTATGAACTTATGAACAAAAGCAATATTCTCGACATGAGGACAAATTCTCACATCATACTTTCAACTAAACTAGTTTGTAAAATTGTGATAGAAAGTAAGGTTGAAGATTAATATAATTTACTTTTAACTTGCCCAAACTTTAATTAATAACATAAGACTATTGGTCACTATAATTGCTTAATTGATTCAAACAATCAAGTGATACATAAATTATCAACCTAGGGAAGTCTTTTTATTTCAAAGATAACCACGCACTATATATGCTCAATTCCAAAAGCAGGTTAGTGTTGTAGTAAGGAAACTTATACTAATCACACTTGCTTGAACAAACTGAAGTTTTGAATTAAATCACAGGAAAGCAACTTCCCTATTGCAGATCTTAAAGATTAATCTAAGAATCCTGGATTACATTAGAATAACACTTGCAATGGGAAAGAACAACTATTCTGCAATCAGAG
>SNQJ01S0008987.1:0-12141 GCA_010110895.2 Picea sitchensis
AATTCAATTAAAAAAATGAAAATCTAAATGCAACAAACCAAGCCTTACTAGATGGTGTTATTTTTAATTTTTTGTTATCAGGTCACGAAATCAAATTCTTTTTCAACTTAAGTTTTTTCAATCAAACTTAATGAAAACTATGTTTATTGTGTAGAATATAAGTAGTGTTAGGTTCATGATACACATTTTTCAAGTAGCTCATAATTTCAATTTTGATTGATTTGCTTCAAGATATTGAAATCTAAATACACATTGTAGCAATTTAATATATCAACAGTTTTGGAATCAAAATTCACAATTTCATAATTAAAATTGATACTTTTTAAGATGTCTTTAAATTTTTTAATTATGATGTTAATCATACACTACCTTGAATTCTCAATATACTCCAAATTCAATTAAAAAAATGAAAATCTAAATGCAACAAACCAAGCCTTAGTAGATGGTGTTATTTTTTATTTGTAGAATGATATTATTCCTAGAGATATTAATAGAGAGGGGGATGATTTTATGAGATGTACTACATTTAGTGAAAGTTTTTCTAAGCCATCAATAGTCCCTTATAATGAGATGAAAATGGGTCCTAGTTCTGATATGAAGTTATCCTCTTCATATGAGAAAACATTTCAATCATTGAAAATAATGAACGCAAATTCTTTATGTAGTAAATTGGTTATGCATTAAAGGATTTGTGTATACAATGGATAATTTGTAGGATTAGTATAATCACCCAAAGTAGGTTCCCTATACAATCTATAAGTTCTTCCCTCAAATTGTAAATAAGACTCGGTAAACTTTATAATTCATAAAAAATATACTTCCTTATTTGAATGGACCATGAAAGTAAACTAAACCAAATGATTCTAGAATCCTAGATATTCATAAATATGTGTACTTTCAATGCAAAACATAAAATTCTGGAATGTACATGTCACTTGTTTAAATAAATCGTAATGGTATGCCATCTTCAATTATTTGTTCATTATCGACTTTGGACATTTTCCATTTTCTAACTTTTGTTTTTTTTTCTCGATTGAACTTCTATTAACTTTATACGCATTGCACATACCAAATGACTATATTTACAACTTATGAAATCTGACTGATTGTCTTGAAAGTGAACATGCGTATTGGTTTGATGGGTTTCTTGAAAAAAATAGCCTTTCAATATGATGGATCCTCTTTCATATATAAAACCGTTATCATCAAAATCTTCTAATAACCTCATATTTTCTTATGTGCATCACATCAAATAAATTTCACGTTTTCAGTGTTCTCTACAGGTGCAACCATGACAAAAACATCTCTTGCAAATAATTCAATATGTTCTAACAAGTAGTTTGTGTTAGATTATCACACATGCACGTGCCATTAAACTTGAATCTACTATATATATAAATTTTATATATCCAACTTACAAGTACATCTACAAGTTGTTTAAATATTTAAACATAAAATTACCTTCTCTAACAAGATCATAAACTCTATCACCATCAACTGACACTATAGTTTCATTTGATTCCATATCCTTTGAGCTTGCAAGTGACATTTTTCCTTTTATATTAAGTTCGATATGTCTCCAAGCTTTAACATATTCCACATTTTCGTTTTTGCAAATCTCTATGGATTCTGTGTCCTCTATGTAAATTGAACAAAAACAACATTCATTTCTTCTATCAAATGTAAACACATTTTGATAGCATTTTGTTTTAATTGAATGCACTTTTCGTGTCCCATGTATTGTACTAGCTTTATATGGGATTGATCTATTGACATCTTGGATTCCAACATACCAAAAAAACCTGCACAAGACAAGAACTTGCTAACTTGAAATCTATCAAGAAAATGATTGAATATATTATAAATTTGAACACGTGAATAAAAATATCCGGTGTACACGTGTAACATGTATATATACACACTTGTGCACATCTCTTGACGAATTATTTTGATGGCTTAGCGCGAGTTTGCACCATTCAACAACTTGATTAGTGGATTCAAATCGATTGGCATGAGGGTTCATCTGATACCTTCAAAGTGCTCATTTTACACATGCCCCTACATCGTCGTGCTCTCCTTTTCCATAACCAGTCTAAAAAAAATTCCAATAATGTGTAATATTTGATTTCTTATGAAGACGACACAACCAATAGAATGATCGTGAAGATTTGAACTGACCCGCACACCCATATGACCATATCCAATGTCGATCAAATTCGATCCCACGTTCTTTCAATGAATCATAAAATTTATCAAAATAATGTTATACATAATGTGTATCGTGTGCTCGATCATCACTTATATAAAAGTGATACACTTTAATAACATGCCGATTTTCATTGGTGCTTTCTATGTTATCAAGACTCCGTTGAACACGTCTATATAGAACGTGGACAAATATAATGATTTGATCAGAATGATAATATTCACTCTGTATTTCTTTTTGTGCAGCGAATGTGTAATTCTCTGCAAAATCAACTACAGACAAAATTGTCCTTGGTGTAAACACTTCACGGGATTGTTTGAATTGTAGGTCTTTCCATCTAGATCTATGTGAATGCTTGGTGTATTTATAAATTTCTTCCTCAAACTTCTTCAAAAAATATATCACACAGATTTTATCTACTTTCAAATCAATCCTTTTGGAAATAACATTTAAAGAGTGTGGAGCCATGCTACTGATATATTCACATCTCTTCCAATTGACTGTTATATTAGAAAATGATTGATCATTCATATCAGTAGGATACTTTGAGTGAAACAAACTTAGATTTCCACAATGATCACCTTTCTTTCCACCAACACATTTTTTTAGTAAAATAATTCATAACCTTCTTTTTCACATATAATTTTAGATATAAAAGAACGAAATGCGGAAAGAGGAGGTGAACTTGGCCATAAAGTTTTACCAAAATCAAGAAAAGTGTTGTAACATAACTCAAATTCCACATGATAACGACAACAACAAATGTCACGAACAATGATGGGTCTAACAAACCATGGTATTTGTTGCGCAAATGTATTGATGAAAATTTTAACTTCTCTGTGCTCTCCTTTGAACTTATTGAACAATTCTATTTGTGTCATTGGAAATATATGTTTTGGATGTTCTTCATATTGTTTTCATGTTATTCTTCGTTGCAACACATCCCTTGTATGTGGTGAAACACGAGATTCTGTCAACAAACAATTATGGGCCGATTCTTTAAAATTTTCTGCAAGTCTATCTTTGTAGGGTTGTTTAGAAATAACCGTCCAACAAACAAATTCACCATTTGCATATATTTTCAATCAAAATTTTCTATGTTTGTATATTGTTTTTCTTGAGGTTCCCATCGCTTTTGCCATGTTTTGTGTCAAACGATATTTTATATTGCTAGATGCAACAACTGTTGTTTGTATCACTCTATGTGCAATACTGACATCTTTTTTTCGAGATTTTCCAAAAGATTTTAATACACTTGTTATATTGCCAAAGACATTCTTTTTCACCTTTGTATCCTTTGTCGACTTTTGAATACCCAATAATGATGTAGCTTCTTTTAACTTTCTTGTCTTTATTAGACAGAGTAAAAGTTGAGCTTGTACTGTTACTGATTCATATTTGAAAAAAAGTATTATACATATTCGTAACACAATATCTTATATAATGATTAACTTCTTTCTTCCAAATTTGTTTGTATCAACATTTTCTAATATTTCATCATCAATGTTGATAGATTATTCTGCATATTTTAATTTAAAGTTTATATTAAAATAAAAAACCCAAACATAAATTCACTAAACTATATATACAAGTATTCATCTTATATTATCTAGAGATTTATGTACATACCAATAAGTGATTCAACTTCCGCTTCAACTTTGGTTTCAACGACTTCATCAACATTATGAGACAAATCTATTTATATTTTTTTAAAAACATCAAATCCAAATTACAATCAAATACATTTTAAACAATAAGTTAAATAAATGATTCTATACTTTTAATATAGACAATATGTGTACATGCATATACCTGGTTGGACTTCTTCTTGTTGAAAATCTCTATTTACATCATCATCATTTATTTCTTCAACATTTTCACGTTCTTATTTCTTTCTCCAATAGTGCTCTTTCCTTTGTTCGTTATGGAGAGTTTCGTCTCGAGTGCGATCAAATTTTCTCTTGCGCACACTTTTGTTTCCCATGTGTGTAGTTATCTGTAAAATTTAAAAAAAAAATCAACATTTCAGAATAGTCTCAGAAAAACTTCATACTCAAAAAAATTATTAAAAGATAATATCAAGAATTTTGTGTTCAAAAACGCCTTCAATATACAATTTTTTTTTTTTGCATTCAAAACATCAACCACCTTGTTCAAAACAACGAAAAAAATGATTCAAACTCTTTCTTAGGGGCTCCACATATGCAAAACCATGAAACGAGAGTGTGAATTGTGTTAAATTGGTTCAGTCAAAAGAATATTTATAAATTTTGGCGCCAATTGAAATGAAAAGAACGCGCCCCTTCATTTTTTCAGACCGACAAAATTCTCTCACCCATCTTTTGGCCGAAAAACCAATGTTTGGTCGAAAAACTAGGAATTCGTTTATTTTCTATGGATTTTGTTAGGAAAATATATTTCGATCGAAAATAAATACTTTTCGGTCAAAAGATTCTTTCAGACGAAAGATTCTTTCGAATGGGATTGTTTGCAAGAACTTGATAATTCCCTCCAGCTTACTTGAACTTTGGAGGTTGCGAACTCCTGCAAATACTCAATATTTAGATTCAAAATTGATACCAACATTTGCAAAATTGAATTTACTTTCTGTGGATATGATTTGTTTTCATTTTCATTATTTTTATCTGATTTATTTAATTTTATAAAAAAACCACTGCATAAGATTTTCAGGTGACATTATGATTCAACGAAATGAAATATCCATATCTCTAAAAATACACAGTGNATGGATTTTGTTAGGAAAATATATTTCGATCGAAAATAAATACTTTTCGGTCAAAAGATTCTTTCAGACGAAAGATTCTTTCGAATGGGATTGTTTGCAAGAACTTGATAATTCCCTCCAGCTTACTTGAACTTTGGAGGTTGCGAACTCCTGCAAATACTCAATATTTAGATTCGAAATTGATACCAACATTTGCAAAATTGAATTTACTTTCTGTGGATATGATTTGTTTTCATTTTCATTATTTTTATCTGATTTATTTAATTTTATAAAAAAACCACTGCATAAGATTTTCAGGTGACATTATGATTCAACGAAATGAAATATCCATATCTCTAAAAATACACAGTGGAAAATTTAGAAAAAATTATATTCGCAATCATTAAGTTGTTCTCTTCAAAAGGGTATTTTTAGATTTTAATTTAAAGTACAAATTAATATAGATACAAGGTGGGGAAAAACATGTGTTTAAAATATGCAACTGTTTCAGTTTGGTCAACTTCAAATTATTTTAGAAATTATAATATTCATCTATTAGATTCAAAATTATAGTCATAAGAAAATAAAGTCTCCGTAGATTGTTGCAGTATATTTAGTTTGTCAAAAACAAAAGTTTAATAATAGATATATTGTTGGGGGGAAACATAACTCATTATCATTCCTTTCATTTTTAAGGAACATACTGTGAAACAATTTCCAAATTGACATATCAAATCTCAATAAAAATAATTTGAAAAATAGTCAGTAGAAAGCTAACAAAATTCTTCACAAGTTTTGTTTTTACTATAAAGTGAAATTCTAAATAATAAAAATACTTTTGTATACCAGAAGTTCAAGAACTTGTGAAAATATAGTTTTTTTTTTCTCATAAAACAAGCAAAATAGAGACCCATCTTCATGATTTTACCCATTAGCATAACTTACATAAAATAATTATCAGCACAGATGTTATCAAAGTTATAATAGAATAAAATTTATGAAATAATTTGATGACACGATTGGATGCAAAAGAATCAAGCACGTTAAAGTAATTTTCAAGAACAACATCATGCATCGAACACATAATCTTCAGAGTTCCAACATAAGAAACCAAAGTTGGACATGGGCCATTTGGTAGTAAAAAAACCTAGATAAATGGAAATGAATGTTTTATTACATCCAATGAACCATACGAGGAATAACTTGCAGGTTATTTTGGTTCCATAGTCCACACAAGCTAGTCATATTTAAATGCCTATCCAACATAGCAACATCCAAATGATTGCATTGGGAAAATCCTCTAAATGTAGAATCACTCAATGTCTAGCCAATAGAACATAATAACCTTATCATCCCTTTGAAAACTTGTGGAGAAATTTAGATTCTCTTAATACACAACTTCAATCACTTTTTCACAATAATAAACTGGAAATGCATAATTAAGAATCCCAGACAAAATACCTCCATTTTTTTATATCTAAATTTTAGTAATTGACAAGCTTAATTGTATATACTACTTTGCCAACATTATCTGCCAAATAATCTCAAGCATATCTAAAATTATCGCTTACTTCAAAAAGTAGGAAATTTCATCCTACTTTATCATGATCATGACATGAAGCCAAGCAACCAAAAAAAATGACAAATTCTCACATGATAAAAACATGAGATAAATGTACATCAGAATAAATTTGGCATTGGTAGTTAGTAACAACTACATATGATGATGCATGGTAGTTATAACAAGCCAAATTATTTCTATTCCATTAAAAATTTAGGATAAAACATTTTCTTCTACAGATATGAATGTAGATTTTAAGGCACCAGACTAAAAAATTGTTTGTAGTGATAAGCATGAGGTATACAAACAGTTTTCCAATCATGGATTTCTCGGTTTTGAAACTAATTGACATCCAATCCTATCAACCCACCAACAAGAACCATATATTTAACATAGGATGATATATATGGGTTTTGAGGCATTCTTATAACACATTTTTGAACAAAAGCTTCAAAGATAATGTGGTCAAAATCATTATTCTACCATGTTTGTAGTAAACCAAGGCCCGAAGAAGATAATGTAGCTGTGGAAAATAGAGGTGCTAGACTCATTTGTGAATACATTCAAGAAACATCATTTGTTTAGGTGTCATGATTTTCTCTAGAAACCATGGTAAAATAACAAAGAAAAAATAGTTAGAACCTAAAAAACAATCATTTATTTAATCACAAACAATACACATAAGTTTGGATTTATACAAAGCCTTTTTCAACCTTCTTACCCTTACAAGATACCCCTGATATTACAATTTGAGACAAATGTAATATAGTAGTGGGTTCTTCTTTAGTGAAACACCCATGCCACTAGAGACACAACAACAACCATCAGAAGAAAGCATCCACACATTGAGGATCTATATCGATGTCCATCAATGACTTTTGTTGGCATATATGGTGATACCAAGTCATATTTGACACCTTCACCTACAATTGACATTGCTCCCCACACTAAATCACTTAACATCCTCTTAATTTCCGCATGATAATTTATGGTAAAACATTTAAATTGAGTAACAATAATTCTTGCTTCTCTATGAAGAGGTTTTATATTGTCTTTGCGAACTTGATAAATTTCTTTCATCTAATTACCTATCAATTCTGAGTTGTTGAAGACTTCATTATTATTGGCACCGTGTTTTTTTGATGCTTTTATCCCTTCAACAAGGGAAATATAGTATGCTTCATTATTTGTAGTCTTTCCATGAAGTCCTCTCTTAGTTTGGAGGACAAGATTTAGTTCCATCTTGTGAAGGACATATGAAATCATTGCTTGACCTAGGTTTGTATAACAAGATACTTCAATGCATAATGTCCACTTTTGCACCATTCTATATGCCTCCAAGTACTTGGAAAAAAGGAAAACAACAAATTTTGATGAGGCATTTAGAAATACAATTTTAACATTGAACAAGTTGTATTGGGTACGAGTGTAGTGTTGTATCACAACCATAAAATAAAAAATGTTACCTTATATGCTTACCAATATTTTTATGTTGTTCTTCGAAATGACAAAAATAATCTTTCTTTTGATTCTAAAGACTTTCAAAGAGCAATGCTTGTGGGAATTTTTTTTGTAACTATTATGTGGTTGGTTTTTTGGATACTCATATGTAAGATTTGACATTTCATATGTAGCTCTTAGAATGAGCAACAAGTTTGTCTTTGAGAATGATTCATATTTTAAAAGATTTATGTATGCCCCAAAACCTAGTATGAATGATCAAGGAATTTTTCTAGGAAGTGAAATCAGGTTAGATTCCATTGCACAAGGTAATATTCACATAAGTTGGAGTACTACAATTCCAAAAATTAGACAATCCATTTTCAAATAGCATCCCAAGTCATTAGATTGAAGACATTGACAAATTCTTTGCAATTTTAGATCAATAAATATCAAGTTGTAAAGTTTTTATTGCATATTGGGGTAGTAAACATCTAGATAGATCCTTCTATGCATAGATATAATAGCTCATGTACTCTCCAAAGCTATAGTAAATCCTCTTCAATTCAATGCATACCCTACAATTTAATGCATAATTTTTCCGTTTCTCCTGTAGTTTACAACTTACAAAGTATTCGTCCTTTAAGAAAAAGGGATAAAGAGGTTCAAATTCTTTATATGTATCACCAATTAAAACTGGTATGTGTATATTTATCATCATAAAAATATTATAATTTTTTTTATAATAGTAACGACATTTGATTGAAAAACACCGTGTAATCTTTCACTGTTGTTTGAAGTGTAATCTGATACTGGGTAATCCTTCACTATTTGCAAATGGCTAAAGTATAACCTTCCATAACGATTGAGTGCAGAGCATTTATTGGAGTTATAGTAATATATGATATCTATGTAAAAAAAAATCAGAAATTGGATTAAAATCTCTTTATAACACCAGTGAAAAAATAGTATATTAACTATATATCCTGAAAACCATAGAATTTGTTCACAAATAATAAAAACATTCCATTGAAAGATACTGGAACAATCTTTCACTATTGCCAAATTGATTTAGTGTAATATTCTACTATTCCCAAATGGAAAGTGTGGGCACCTAATAGTTTGAAGGGTAATCTTCTGATCCAGATTTTATGAGCAGAACGAAATGAATATAGATTATTAACAGGTGCTTAACAAAAAAAATAGAGATACATTAAAACTTGTTTTCTATTCAATAAGGAAATAATCTGCAATTGTAAAATGCAGCAGAAACAAGCTTGCTGGAATGGTGGCGGATTATCTCTGAGAAGAGATGTGACAACTGCACTCATTCTCAAGAAGATGATTACAATCAGAATTTGAAGACATTTTTACAATAAACATGAATGCCAAAAACCCTAGACATCCAAAAACCTAACCCTAGGAGATGAAGCACCAAAAAGTCATGTGGGCCCCGTTTGGGTAAGTTAGTACATCAACTTCCCGGGGTCATAACTTTTGCATACGATCTTTGTTTTAGACATATGATAGCCCGTTGGAAAGGTATCATCGAGGAGATTAATTTTGGAGTAAATTTGGAAGTAAATTACATATTTCTCCCCCTTTTCCAAAAAAACATCGTTTAGGGCCTCAAAACGGCTCCCGAAGTGAAAAACTGCTAAAAATAGTAAATTACCAAAATTGCCAGAAAGTTGTTTTGAGTCAGTTGGAAAAGGTGGGTGGCCACCGATATCCACTTGGATCATCTTCCCTGTATATCAATAACAATGAACAATATCTACCTTGCTAGGAAGTAACATTAAATGTTGTGGATCATGAACGAATATAGGATTCTACAACTCGAAATAGGAAAGAAATACAAAAAAGGAAAGAAATGATGTTGTCCGTCTCTTGAAGACAATTTTTCTTTTATCTCCACTGATTGGTGGCTATAAATTAATGCGAACTTATGTCCTAATGGAGTTATACATTTTTACAATTCCTCTAGTTCAATATTTCATATATGGATATAATTTAATATTGTGATTATATGGGTTGGTTTCCTTTATCGGGAATTTCTCCATGAACCTTCTTCTAGACTAGAATATCTCATCATTGCAGGATTGGAATTCAATCTATTATAAAATATAGTGATGACAAGAACACTAAATATTACTGGCCTTTACACAAAGTTACAAATCATAGAACCCAACAACAACATGACATCCATTAACATGTTTTAGATTGGTCCTTTTATTATTCTAGTTTTGTACTTCTAAGACTATTTTTTAACACTCTCAATAATGAATTACAAGTACTCACCCTATTATCCAAGAGTTATTATAGAGGATGGAATACCACGGGAACCCATTAGGAAACTGACTATTGAGACATCTCCAAGTGAGATTCACATTACATATATTGCTGAGGAGATCATATAGAAGTTTAGTGGAAAAGGTGTCCCACTTTAAATTTATGTCAAGTTATTTCGAAGGGAGATTCAAACAACTAACCTGAGCACTTGAATTTGATTTCAGAATCAAGTATCTAACCTGAGCATGTGCTCGGGACTGAAGAATCGAACCTTAGACCGTTGAATCCTTACACCGATCAAATACAAAAGAACAACGATTTGAACCTGTAACACAGGAGCAGGAGAAGGAACATGGGAGTTAGAGTGTAGTTAGGGGAGTCCAGAGTGAGGCGCGTAGGAGAATTCAAATGCAGGGAAAGGAAGGGTGGTGTTGCATTAAGTGCACATCACCAAACTCCCTGCAACCAACAAAGGAAGACGATGTCGTTGCAGATGAGAGAAAACATTAACGAAGTAAACTTGCTAATGGAGTTGTGGAGACGACAAAGCCAAAYAGTGGGAGATGGGTTTTTCGATCAATGGTTTTGTCAGAGATGTGACAAATACGGTGGTCGACAAACCCAAAACGTAGAACATTTAGCTTACTCCTATAAAAATGATTAATATAAATTCAAAACCCTTAATAATCCAACACCATTTGAGTGCATGCATATTAGATAAATGTAATGGAATACATATTCATAAACTCACATAAAACAATACAAATCCATACATATTTCACCATAAATATAAATATAATTAAATTGTAGATTGTACAAGCAAGAATATRTTACTTATTTTTTAACCAACGAAAATCCAAGTAGTTGGTTGTGTATGCGAATTGTTTCACCCGACCATAGGAATTGAGGGAAAATACAACCCCCAACTTAGGGTATGAGGCCACTAAGGATATGGAAACAAACTACAAACTCATATCACTCAACCCGACCCAATTTCTCTCAAGCTAAAAAAATGCTCATTACTAATCACTTTAGGTAACTCAGCCAACCTTCAATTAATCATAACATTCTCACCCACTACTCTACACAAAAAAATGAATGTATTTCCCTTCTCTACTCAATAGTCCCTCAAGAATATTCTTCCCTTCCAGTGACATTCAATGTAGGCAAGAAGAATCCACTTTGTTGATTACCTTCGGTTAGGGACAACCTAGCAGATTATAACATAGTCTCTAGGACCTCTAACGAGAAAACATTATCATGGAAATGGAAGGCTACCTAAACAAACCATCCTTTATGTTTTCCTACAATTATACTACTCTCATCCTAATTCCATGAATTTCTCTTCCATCATTGAATTTTTTATTTTAGGTTTTGTATATAAGTCCCAACATGATGAATGGAAACTTCAACGCTTGCGTAGTACTTGAAAATGAAAATGGTGAGAGTGTGAATGGTGAATGGAAATGACTCCCATGAGATTGGAAGATGGAAACCAATTCACATGAGGAGGCATTTCTCACATGTTTCCCCCTACCGATTATACCTAACCCCATTCCTTTGTAGTTATGTGAGGTAGACATGTTTCACAAGCCACCACATGCAAATATTGGCTTCTAAGTTAAATATGATGGATAAGATATGATTAATATAGATGATGAGAATATTACACAATTCTTAGGATGATATTGGAAATAGTGGATTTGTTTCCCTTGGGATCCCTTTCCTATTCCTCTCTAGTGGAATCATAGCCCCTTCCTTTCTCTTTGCAACCATCTTCGACCTTTATATTAGTTTTCAACAATAATATTTACATATCTTGAGCATACCCTGGATATTATACCACATGGCCTATACAAAGTATATTTATCATAATGCATGATGATCCACTCACTAGTTGGACCTTGTCCTTGAGCT
>SNQJ01S0008987.1:30685-52836 GCA_010110895.2 Picea sitchensis
ACTTCATACCTGCAAAAGAAAACATTTGTCGAATTTAAAATTTAAAAATTCAAAATAAAATATATCTACAAATTTAAAATAAATGTACACATATCATTTTAAATAAATAAAAAAAGTTGTGATTAAAGAAAAATTGACATACATACCAAAAGAGTTAAGTTCCATCTTCCAACATGCTCATTTTCCACCAAATATAATGTAAACATCTTTTCCACCAAATATAATGTTAACATCTGTAACAATAAAAAGCAATAAAAAGAAAAAAAAATAACACATATTAGAATATATACTTTATTAGCAAATATTTAAAAAATATTTAACTAAATATTAAATAAGCAATAAGAAATAATAACATACCCAACTGGAGTTCCACATATTTACGATTATCACTCTCTTTTTATTATACTTTTTTGGCATTTTTTTTAAACCAAAATTAAATCATGAAGTTCCAAAACTTCCAAAATAGTTACTCTTCATATGAAGCATACATGATCTAAAAACTATAAAATCTTATCTAAAAAAAATTTAAGGAGAAAAATTGTGTTATTGGTAACCAATTTTAGTGTTCAGAGTTAGATAATACCTTGGAAATAAATTCAGTTGTGCATGCATAAATTTCACAAATTTCCATATTAAGTCGTTCTTCGAGTAAAATATGTATCTCCTCTTCTATTGTACCATCATCTATGAATGCTCAAATTCACAACATTATATTTGCATGCAAATCCCTCACCGCGTGTCTTCATGAGAATCCCATGTATTACCTTTAATCCTAAAACTTAAAATAATATAAAAATAAATATCAATTAATCAAAGTGCATGAACAAAAAATAAATTATGCAATCAACCCTATACTTATCTGTATAAATATTTGTTTCCTCCACAAGGTTTCCTCGAGTGAGATTTCAACTCATTATCCTTTCTGACATAATCTTAGGTTGACTCTTCCTTGCAACATCTCATCCTTCCATGATCAAGCATCCCCTTCTCTACTAAATATTTCATTAAGTGATCCATGTTGCTAAGGATTTCACATGCAAGAAGACTGGCAACATAGTGCTCCAATTTCATTAGATTGGCCTTCTCCCTAGGCTCTCCAACTTAAAATAGTCATCATTTTACCTTTCTAGGTAGATCCACCATCCAACTTCACTACCACATCCAAACATTTGTTTCTATAACTATGTTCTCCAGACAGAGTTTTCATGTAGGAATCAAAGAAAGACTACTTATGTTTATAGTCCTTTCACTACATCCAAAACAACCCTATGAAATGATATCAAAACCATGAGATACCAATAATTCCATCACTTTAGCTATTAGCATATTAACTGCAATGAAATATGGCACAAGAATGCATTCACTCATTGCAATCAAATATATGTGCTACCATATGTGTGTGCACAACCACTANAATATTTATACTTTATGTTTTTTAAAACATATAGTTCTATTCTATAAACAAATAAGGTTATGGTGAGAAATCCCCTTCTTTTTCAATTATGCCTTGATAGTCTTGTTCTCCAATTACTACTAAAACAATCTTCTTAGCATCATATATCTTGCTTTATTGTCCTAAGTTTCCCTCAAGTCCCATCTGGCTATAGAAACAATATGTGATCTCGCTTTGAGTTGCATTTTCCTTCTATCTATCTCTAGGAATCGTTGTTCCATTTTCTTGACCACCTTCAGCCAAATCCAACTTGGAAATTCATGATTTCTAGTGCTTATTAATATTATAACTTCATTAGATGCTTCTTTTTCCTTGGCCAATTTGGCCCCAACCTTAACTTCATTTGCCATCATTTCTAGCTCAATATCATGTTGCATTATATGGACTCATTACAATTTCTAGTCTACCTTGCAGCTAATACCAAGCACATATACTTGTTTCACTCCATATGCCTTATTATACTTCTCATCTAGATGTCATTGTAATTCTCATGTTCTTGTATACTTAGAATGCACTCAACATGTTTTATTTTCATCTTATTTCAACAATTCCTCATTTACTACTAGAGTCGTCTCTTTAATGTTGCAATACCCTTTAGCAGTTGAACCTCCATCATATGGCATCTCATACTCTCATCTTTAGAAATCTTTAATCTTCATCCAATTTTGTAATTTCCTCCCTATTTCAAATTATTTATGAAATTAAACTCTATCCACCAAGACCAATCCACACAATGGAGTGCTTTGTTCCTCCAATGGCACCTTTCCAAGTGAGTGGAATTTCATTATTTACTTCACCTTCTTTATACATAATTTTTTGGTCAATAGCATGCAACTGTTTTGAGTATACATATAACTTGTATACAAAGATGATTCATTGATCACATGGTTCATTTGTCACTCCATGCATGTTTTCTTTTTCTTGATAGATTTCCTTTGTCATACTAATCTTCCCATAACTTCCTTCATTATCATCATGCTTTGTAATTTGTATTACTTTAATGCCTTACCTTATCTCCGAGGATTTAAGTAACTTACATACTTTTGTATTCATAAAAATGTCATATATACATGTTGATGTATTCCATGTCCCCTATACCTATCATTGTTTCTTTGTATACAATGATCATGACTCCCATAAATATTTTTTGTAATCCAACCCGCATATGTTGACCTTAGTCAATGCATTGCATGCATTCCAGATAAGGCACCATCCACATTTATTGGTCCTTCTTCTCTTCAACATTCTTTCTTATTAAAATTCAAGTCATCTTTCCATGTACTCCTAGCCATCCTTGGCCTAATCATTCAATTTGATAGCTAATAAACACCTTTGAATGCCTTGATTGCTCATCCAATTTGAACCTCCACATCACTATGCACGTACCACTATGAAGTATCTACAATCATCCTTACTCAATTTCACATATGTTATGATTCTATATCACTTTAAACTATTTTCCCCAAATTGAAGATACTTTGGGAGTTCATCCACTTGGACAACTGCCTTGTCCAATCAATCCCAAAAGTTTTGTTCTTTAAACTTTTTAAAACAATAAGTATCATTTCAAAAAAAAATATTCGATTGTTTTATCCTATGTAATACCTTTCCAATGATCATACTCACACTCAATTTTGATCTCTAATCCAAAAGTTATAACCCTTATAAGCTACCACTTATGCCCAATGTATCCATTTTTTTCACTGGTGCAATCAAGGGCACAGTTGTACTTCATCAACTTGTAGAAGAAAATATAGTAGTTTTTGTATCATATGCTAATAATACTTCTAATTGTGAGTACTCAACAACTTTCAAATTAGAGGTATAATGCTCTAGTCATTTTTTTCATTAATCTAGAATCGTCAACTTTGTACTTTTTGCACTTCCTCTAGACTCAAAATTTTTTGGCGAAAACTGTTATCTTTCGAATAGTGAAAAAATGGAAAATTTTCACTAGGACAAAGTTGTCCAAATTGTTGAGGTGATTAAATGATAAGTAGGAAACATTTTCCAGTTTTGAGGTCTTGGATAACTTTTTCTCCATTTTTAAGTTTCTAAAATCGTCATAAAGTCTCCTATAATAGTGGATTTTGGCCTATTTCTTCACCTCTACTCCAAAACCATTGTAATTTAACTGAATGCTCCACTAAATTTTCTTTTGCCTACTCATATTCCACACTATTCAAATTTTATACTCAATCGGGCTATTGTTAGTGAGTACCATTATGTTCTTTAAAAATTGTTTATTGTCGTTTTCAAAAATTATGGAGTTGAATCTACAAACCATCCTTACTAACACTTTTATAGTCCTCGTTACTATGGACTTACATCTAAAATTGTAGCTCCATCTGAGTTCATATTCTCCTTCATATTTTCAACATGTCCAAAATCCATTGGGGTCTTTTCAAATTTAAATCTTTTGAACTCTTCCCGACCATTGAAGCTCTTCAAAACTTCAATCTTTTAAACTTTTACACAACCATAAAAGTTGTTCAAAACTTTGATCTTTTGAATTCTATCGTGGCCATTGAAGTTCTTAAAAACTTTGATGTTTTGAAATACTTTGTAGCCTTCTAAGCCTTTCTTAACTTCAATCTTTTGAAATACTTTGTAGCCATCGAATTCTTTCTTAACTTAAATATTTTGAGACCACGGCCACCTAAGATTTCAAAAATCTTGATTTTTTGAACTTGTCCATGGTTATCAGATCTTTCCAAAATTTCAATCTTTTGAACGTGTCCATAACCATCAGAGGTTTTGAAAATTTCGATATTTTGAACTTGTCCACAACCATCAGGGGTTTCAAAATTTTCAATTTTTTGAACTTGTCTGCAATTGTAGGGTCTTTTCCACACTTCAATTTTTCAAACAGGTTGCAACTGTAAGGGATTTTCCGAACTTTGATTTTCCAAACAACCCCACAATTGTAGGGGATTTTATGAGCTTCAAATTTTCAAATATACCCACATCTATAGAGTATTTTCTAAATGTCATTTTTTTTAAAAACCCACCACTACATTCTGACCATATTACTAGTAATCAAAATTTCTACCATAATTAGGGGCGGTAGGAGTGGGTGGGGATATCCTTTCCCCAGGAGGAAAAATACAAACTCTATTCTCTTGGAATCTTGGTCAAGCCTCTAACAACCAAGCCGAAGCCTATGCATTACTACAGGGACTGAGGTTGGCAAGGAAACAAGGTGTATCTTCCCTTGTAATCCTTGGAGACTGAAAGATAAGTACTTCTCATTTGAGATGCAATTCTCTCCCTAAAGACATGAAATTGGTCTCCATATTTCGTCGAATCCAACTTGAAATAGCCTCAATGCAAATCATATCACATCACATCTTACACAAAAACAACATTGTGGAAGACAATAAATAAAATAAATCACTTAAGGATTCTCTCGGATCATTGAGGGTGAATGATTGCCTCTTAGAAGTTCCCATCCCATGATGTTACCCAAGCATAAATTCAAGACGCAAATAATCCAAAAAGAACAAAGGAAAACACAGTTAACATGGAAATTGGCGTGGTTAAATGTAAGTAGTCATCATCTTCCCATTGCAATGATGACACGGGGTGGTTTGTGATCTCACACAAGTAACAAATCTCCTTTTCAAATGATTCAGCAGGGTCGTTCTACTCCAATCCCATACCTCTAGTAGATTCATTCCTCCTCCACCACAGAAGCACACTCAACATCCATTTTAGGAAGGTATCATACGGTCCATTAGAAGGGGAGGAAACTCACCTTAATATGGACAGTACTAGCATGGAGGAACCCATCGTCACCAACCTTAATTAGGAAAATACAAAAATCACTCATAGTATGTGCTCATCCCTTTCGATGTAGATCAAGAATCAGGGACATGGATATAGATCGTGTGGAGAAGATGATGAATTATGGGTGTCTAAATGGGGATATGAATCAATATTTCAAGAGGATTTTGACAAGCACTCTGTTCCAGTTGAAATTGAGATAGAATGTTGAGAAGAACTTCATACACATCCATTGGTGTTGGGGTTGCACACATCCTTGTGGATTTATGAGTTGTTGTGGCATACAAAATTTTCAGAGCCAGGAAATGGAGAGGCATCGTGTTGGAGTAGCAAGGTGGTGACAAGATTCAAGGAATGAAGAAAGGGACGAGATGATGCAGATGATCCAAAATTTGCAGGTTCAAGTCCAAGGCATGTCTAACCAGTGGCTCGCAGTAATGGAAATTTTGGCAGGGCATCGACAAGAACAACATCAAATGAAGGATGAACATGCAACCTTATGTTTTGAGATAGAAGAGATGAAGAATAGACCAATGACCCCGCTCCAAACAAGCAATAACCCATCAATTACAAAAGAATCCTCTTCTCATTCCCTGAAGCCAGACATTTCATACCTCAATTCAATGCCAAATGAGAAGGAAGATGAAACAGGCAGGTTCCAATCTCCATAATAGTTTCAGGAATGTTTTGTTTTTGCAAATTAATCTCAGGCATATTTTACAAAGTTTATGCTAGGAGATGGATAGATATTATGTATAAGAACAGGATAAGATCTAGTGTTGATCATAACTCAGGAAACCAACAGCCTGTTTTTTCCATGACAAGGGATGATTTTGAAATTTTTTATATTTGCTACTTCTATCATTTTTGGCAGACCTTTTAATATAATTTCCCCAGTTTCTTTGGAAAAAAAAATAATTCTACCATAATTGAATTCCTACCATAATCAACTTCTATCCATAACTTAATTTCTACCATAATCTAATTTTGTCCACAATGGAATTGGACATTTTTACAGATTTCACAAATCTACCCATTTCTCCAAGGAGTTGAATACTGCAATCCTTGAATTACTTCAATTAGACCTCCAAAACCTATGCATATGCTCTAATAGTGATCTAGTAGCAATTAAAATCACTAATTCAACAATCTCAAGCTTCAAACATGTCTTCACAAACTTATTCCTATTGAGACATTTTACCAAACCTATGGCTTGTGATCTACATTTGAGTCCTATGCAGCAAGGTGCTTTTTAGTGGCTAATTTTCAGCAATTAGCTAGTTTTGGGCCCTTTTCAAAAAATATTTTACCAATTGGATATATTATCGTTAAAAAATCATATATTTTTTTACATAAAATGTGCTTAGGTTGGTAATATTCACAAAACTTTACATGTTTTAATAGTAAATTGTATATTTTTTTATTGAATATTTGCCTACATATCTATATGTATTATTTTTTCAAACCAAAATAGTCGCCTAGAATACTATACTTTATATAATATTTGAATCCTTAAAAAATATCTTGATATGGAGTCGAACTTCTAACATGTATGATGAAAGTGTTGAACCAAACCTCTGCAACATATGCCCATCCACATTAATCTTGAAGTGGATTCATCCAGGAAATCAATTCAATTGATCTAACATGCATTTTCCTCAATCTGCATTGATTTTTTTTTTGCAAATATGCAAATTGGAATTCCTTCCCGTAGAGTCTAATTCTGGCCCATACAACCCCATCATTATAGCCAATATCTTTGATACCATATTGGCACACACCCAACCATCTCTATAAATCATTTGAAGCAACGTGGTACTCAAATGAACCATAAATTCTTGCTCTGATACTCCATGTAAATGAAAATTGATTTCATTGACTAGTTGTAGCATTCAACAATTGAAACAAAGCTATAAAAACCTTAAAATATTCCATTCCAACCATATACATGAATACAATTCTACAATGATTTCATCCATTATTATGCAAATTAAATATAAAAATGTAGAACTAAAGAAACCATAAATCATAAATTGCAAAACAAAAAACGCAATTAGTCAATAATTTATGCAAAATTATAACACAATCAGATTACTTATCTTTTTGGGAAAATAATCCTCCAACTGGTTGAAAATGAAGGATGTTCCTCCTAGCCTTAGGCTACGTGTCACACTTAATATTTCTATGATAGAGGCCACTCCTGAGCTAAGGCTATGAATCCACAAGGGTGAAGTCCTAAGTTTTGGCTTTATGTCCTCTCACTTAGCCTATAACCCAGAAAACTCTCACACGCAAGGAATCCATTTACAACTATCCCAATTGACCAATACTCTTCCCCCTCAACCTGTACAACACTAGGAATGGGATCCTCTTCTCTACTAAACAATCCCTTCGGCTATCCAATTCTCTCCTAGTGCTCTAGCACATGCTGGCTAGGGAATCTCTCTATTGGGTCTCCATGTATTATTTGTTGTATGATATATTAGACTCTACCTCAGCCATCAACATGATTACCTATAGGGTTCACATGATTTTATATGGTTGTAATCTTTCACACTCTCTTACAACAATACCACAGTCATACCACATGTAAATCAAAACAAAATCATAAGCCTACATGCAAGTACACTACATAGTACCATCCAATAATCCTCTTTTCCATCCCTCCATTTCATACCACCACAATGATGTACCATCATCTTTTCATTCTTGAATTCACAACATTATATTTGCATGCAAATCCCTCACCMTGTTTCTTCATGAGAAGCCCACATATCACCTTTAATCTTGAAGCTTAAAATAATAAAAAATAGAGATTAATTAATCTTGGCACATAATCCATATTTTAAGGACTTTAGGTTAAGTCACTAACTAAGGTATTCTCCTCTTAGGCCCATAAATGCCTATATGCCCCCTTTCACTTCCCCCACTCGTGGAATCATAACCCCTCATCTCGTTTTAGGCCTCCCTTATTTTTAGTTGGTGTACTTTAGATTATAAATCAATGTACATATTTACAAAGTATATGGTCATTATTTACTTGGACCATATATGTATGGCTTGTAGCCATTTATCATTACATATACATTCATAATCAAAGCAGTCTAATGTGTGGTATTAGAATGATAATACATAGTACACGACATTTGGTTGCGATGGGGTGGTCAATCTCAGTGGAGGAAAGGTTGAGACAATGAGCAATAATATCATATTTAAAATTGATTGTATCATTGTCTCAAATGTTTTGTTGGATGGATCAAGACAGTTTGAAGTGGTGAGAGGTCCTACTAAAGAAGTTCTTCATGAGTTAGGAAGCCAAAGAGCATTCCATATTACAAAGAAGCTCATTGTGCTGGATAATTTTTCTCGATGTAAACTATGTATTAAGTTTCAAACTGTCCAACATCTCGAGTGGACACTCCACCCATCATCATGGACAACAAAGATCATATGGTGAAATAGAATGTTGAGCAATGTAATTAAAGAGAAGGATAGGTCAGTAATTGTTGAGGGAAGGAGGAGATATGATTGATAAAGTCAAAATAACCGTTGAGATAAAATATTAGAAAAAATATATATTAAAGTGAAAGAGTTGGTGAGATTAATATAATGATGAGGAATGTAATTAAAGAGAAGGATAGGTCAATAACCAATGAAGGGAGGAAGAGATATGATTGATAAGGTCAAAATAGACCTTGATATAAAATATTAGTAAAAATAAAATTATATTAAATTGAAAGAATTGGTGAGATTAATAAAATAATGAATATTGTAAATTGAGAAATTTTCACCAGCATTATGACTAATTGTGGAAATTTACATAATCAATCTTAGTGTGGCTCACGGTTTATGAAGAGTGGTTTTGATCTAGAAACTTTGAGTGGTAGTAAGTAAGAGATAAGACCTTGTTTTAGAATTTCCTGTGAGAGAAAGGAGAAATTTAGGGTTAAGAGGTGTGCAAACAATGAAAGAGTTTGGTGAGAATGGTCTTGGTGAAGACATTACGGTGGATAAGATGGAGTATATGGAGAATCCTAATTGGAAAATTCTATGATTATCAAATCTTAGAATAGACCCTCAACCATTGGATACAAAAGGCATGGCATCCAATGTTGGTCTATTTAACATGTTGACAAGAGGATGGCTTGGTTTTATTTTTGAAATGAGTTATTATGGAAAAAAAAATAGGAAGATGTTGGTTTTTGGGATTTTCAGTTGTCTCTACAAAATTAGACAGTGTAATTTGATCCAAGGTCAAAGGCTTCTTCGAAGATATCGATATGAGTGAAGGTTCCACAGCTTCCCATCGAAATATGGATAGATAGAACTTAAATTAAATGTGTGATAGTTTGGAAAAAATTGTTGACATATATGAGTCATACAAATCGAACCCATATAGGATAGTGACACACATTCTAGTTGAGGTCGATCTTAAAGGAGGACTCTAAAGAAATGTTGAAATAGTAGTAGGAAAAGATGGAGTCCTTATCCTCCTCCTTGGAACACATGCAGATGATTTATTGGAGAATATGGAGTCCTTATCCTCCTCCTTGGGAGGTTCTTGTTGCTTCTCGAGTGTGTATCTTGGATCCTCACTTTATGGTTGAAATTGATAGTGGTTATGGCCAAAATATTGCATGAAGCACAACAGGTGATTTTGTTCTAGAGAAATTTTGGTAGCACTTCGTTACTTTCAATGGGTGATATGGAAAATGGAAGTGACCTCTTGATTTTATGAGAAAAATCGTGGTTATCCTTGACATGGTCATGGTAACAAAATATTATAATCTGATTGTATCAATTTTAACCATTACTTTTAAGGTTTTGGTATTTTATTTTATTTTATTTTTCTTTTTGGTTAATTTCAAGAGGAAAAAGTCATAAAGGTGTTTTATGAATTTAGGAAATGCATGTGACTTTAGGAAAAGTGGTTATGTAGGTTATAATAATGGAAAATGATGTAAATGTAATGGGTTTATACAAATGATACCTATATTATAAATTGTGTATTTTGGTAAACCTAGCATTTTGGTCTAGGTGATCAAATTTTGGGTGATAATAGGGGTAGAGGGGGTGGAGGAGCCAAAGGGGTTGGGAGAGGAGGTGAGTGGAGAGGGAAGGTGGATGGGTATGGGTTACAAAGGGGGCGGGGTGAGAAGAGGGCTTGATAGGTGAGAGAAGGGGAAGTGGTCATGATGGGGTGGTGTGAGAGAGGTAAAGAGGAAGGAGGTGAGAAGAGGCAAAGGGTGGATGGGTGGGGGAGGGAGATGTCTGATACAAGTTATATTATTTGCATGATTAGTTCCACTCATGATGTGTGTGCACTAGGATTCACCAAGGGGTAAAAGTGGGGGTGGCATCCCCCATGTTCGGGGGGTCAAGTGGGGCTAGTACCGAGGGATTTGAGGGCAGAGCCCCATAAAAATAAATTGGGCGGTTTTGGCACATGATTTTCCAACCAATGGTTTTCTAATTTTGGTTAAGGAATTAAGGTTGTAATCAAATCCAGGTCAATGGATTAAGGTTTTGGATGTCGCATAATCATAAATATTGTATTTTTAAATGGTGATGTTAATATAGTGAGAGTTAGAGACGTGGCTCTAAACATTTGGTGGTTTTCCCGGTTAAGGGTTTCGAGGTTAAATTTATGAGTATTATGTGTGAATGCTATTTTTTTCTTTCTATTTTACAAAAAAACTATGTGTGCATTTCTATATTGATCCAGATTATGTTAAGAATGAAATGAGATGCAAGAAAACAATAGCAGAGAACACAGAAATACAATGAAACCCAACTTCTATTAAAAAATAGCAAAATATTGTAGACACAAACTAGCTATAATGGTGGTAGCTTATCTCTAAAGAGAAAGAGATGTTGGCTACGCTTCATTTGCAAAAATATTTACATCACACTCCATTGCATGCTCAAAGGACCTCCTTCACCTCGATTATATATGAGAGAGTGAGAGGAGAATAATTCCCATGATGCATGTGGGATAAATTGTTCCAAGTTTACAAAATGCCATAGGCATGTAAAAAAATAGGACTTCCTAGGAGGTCACCCATCCCAGTACTATTTTATCCCAAGCATGCTTAATTGTGGAGTTCTAATGGGTTATAGTGCATTAATGCTATAGGCATCTACATAAGACTATTAGGCAATCATTACATGATGAATGTACTCAAAAAATGGATATGGTATTACATTACACTCCCCATAAAAAGGGTGAATATAATGGTTTGTCAAAACCATGGGATCGAAAACGTTGATTCAGTGGAAAAGGAGGTTGGCCACTGAGATCCACCTAGATCTATCCTACCCCCTTAAGAAGTAATGGTCCCAATTGCATCAATTTCCCTTAGGATATGGGGAAAATTTTGTTGAATCTGAACCTTGATGACTTGCTTGCCTTGTTGAAGTAGTTGTTTGTCTTGTACCTGGAATTAGCATGTTGAAGGATATCATGAACCTATTTTTGGAGGTGTTGGTTCTATTCAACAAATTTGACTACATGATCTGCCTTGGTTTGAGTGTGGGAGGACTTTGTTGGTGAAGATGCAGTAGGGAGAGATATATCGATGGGGAATAGTGGCTAGAACCCCAAGCACACTTGAAATGGGTCGTGGCCAATAGAGATAAGAAGGGCTCTATTGTAGCTATATTGAACTTATGGAAGACTCTCATTCTCTGAAATGGAGTGTCTATATATTGGACCATTGGGTAAGGGAGAATCGAGAACTAAGTCAATGAAATGCTTTACTTGGAAGTGAAAAGGCACCCTCGTAGGTAAAAACATATTTGTGTCCTCCTCTATAATGTGTTCGACCTACTTATTTTGTATGGAAAGGTCTTGGTCTGAGGCTATAGTGGTCACAGTGACCTTTTATTCACCTTATGACTGGATCGTGAAGAGGGAAAACTTTTTGGTTTGAGATATTAATTTGCAGCATTGTTTTGTCGAGATCAATGAAGTGGAAGTAGTTGGAACTACCTATGGTACCCTGTAGAGTTGACCCCTCATAGTAACAATGACACTACAGGGTCAAGACTCATAAACAATGTGACGTTTCCACATATATGGTTGTCCTAAAATAACATCATAAACTTTGAGTGGGGAAACATCACTCAGTACCTCATCTTTGAAGGGCTTGATGCCATAGGACATGTGGCATTATTAGCTGACGCGAAGGTCTCATCCCTGGCTCAACTATCCGATAGTGTATGGTTGGGGGTGTGGCATTGTCAGTAGCTTCATTCTTTTGACAACCTCGATTGAGATCAGGTTCTTCTGGATCTTGTTGTCAATAATGAAATGTGGTGGGGTTCCCTTCACCCACATCTATGAATGGAAGAGGCGCTCCCCTTCCTCCATCTCCTCTAACTCGTCAAGTTGTATCTTTGTAGTTGTGATGGTAGCACTAGGTTCTGCACTGATAATCTACTTTCCCTTATCCTTCTCTGAATCAGAGTCCAATTCGGGGGCCGACTCTTTTTCTTTAATCTCATCCAACAATGACTATTTCGAGTGACATTCATTGGTGTTGTGCCAGGGGATTTTGTGTAACTCACACTACTTTGTGGTTTCCTTCTTTGATTTCCCATCACCCTTATTTTTCTATGGCTTACATTGGTTTTCATGAGATTATCTCTCCTTTATATGTACTTCATTCTATGAGTTAGGACTGCCTTTACCATTATTTTGTTGTGGGATATTTGCATAAAAAAACTCTTGCTTATTCCTCTTCTTGAATTTCTACTCAATTTTGAATGCATATCTATAAGCATCTCCCAATGGGTATATGTCCAATAAATCCATCTTTGTTTGGATGTACTTGTGTAGGCCACTACGGTACTTAAAACCCATGTGTCTCTCATAATATTGAATGCCCATGTTTGAACATAGGGTATGGAAGATTTAGGTATACTCTTGCACTTTATGGTCTCTCCTATGACGTGGAGTCATCCATCTCATATATTAGTCATCATAGCTTCCAACAAGGTATAATTCCTCCTTGAGGGCATCCAAAAAGGCTTTCTAGGTGGGTTCTCTCCCGAATGGCGTAGATCCATCTACGGTGTACCTCTCCTAGTAACCTTCCCACCAAGCTCTGACATGGGAAGGGATTTAAGGAGTGCAAAGGTTATCTTTTCACCATCAAAAGAATTTTGGACAAAGTAATACCCTTCCAACATATTCATCCATTTCTCGAAAGAATCTACATCTATCTAGCCTTCAAATAAGGGGATATAAAAATTGATTTGTACCTTGAAGGGTATCGCACCTCTGAAATGGTTATTTTTTGAAGATGCCTCGGCCACCATCGGTAATCATTGAAGGATATAAATGAAGTTGTCCATCATTGTGTTCCTCTATCATGCATTGGCTTCCTCAAGTAATGTCTTGAAAGGATCTCGTACTCCATCATCTCTCTTTTCTTCTGCCATGGGAGGTCACTTATGCTGGCGAGAGTGGTCATCCCCAAGAAAAACTAGCTCAAGACCCAACTCTCTATACCCTAACCTCGTCAAGGACATGATTTGAGAAATGACAAGGAGTTGAATAATGTTGGACAATTGTTTTGTACAAATGGTTTTCATTGATGTCGGCCCTTGGAGATTGATGTCAACCCTTGGATAAGTCTGGAAGCCCTAGAGATATGGTTGAGATTGATGTTGATTTAGTTTTCATTGATGGAGTGTTTGATGTCAGCAGATGTGATGGGTGCATTTGATGAAGTCGACATGAAACCCCAAAGGTGTGGTTATGGGACCCAAACTTGGTTGAGGAATATGGACATGAAGGATAGTGTAAAAATAGGTAAGACACTCATAGATGGATAGTCTGTGTCGTGTCGTTTCTAGTGATAGGTGTGTTACCAGGAAAATATCTCTATGGCTAGGGTAAACCACAACAGATGGAAATGACTGTAGAAATCAACTATCTTCTCAAGTATGCTATATAAACAAATATGCTAGCAAGACAAGATAAAATTCCTACCTCGTCCATACGTTCGATGAAGTCCACCGTTGAACACTTGACCCAAAGCAATATACATGCAACTAGTCCTCAACAATCAAGAAAAGAAAGCATAATCCATTAATAAACATGACAAATATGCCCATGGAATAATAATTCAAATATTTGCAAGATATCAATTGGACGGGAAAAGAGTATTTCTATTAATATATGATCAGTAGAAGTGAAAATGTTACAGACTTCCGTGTCGGCATGGTTCGGAACCGAGAAACTAAGTTCCTTCCAGCTAGGCCTCCACCAAAGGCAAGCTCATAAGAGAGAAACAATGAGGTTCTCAATCAATAAGGGAAGAGCTTGGGGGTTGAACACTGTGTTCAGACTTAAAGTACAAAGGGATGCAGACTCAATATGAAGCAAATAATTTCTCTAGAGTAACTTTGCTCTCAAAGTTGAATTCTTTCTCCTCTTTCCATAGCTCAGAATTGGCCCATTTATAGCCTTCAGAATGGAACTGAAGGGTCGAGTYGGAATGTTTCTAGTATATGGAAGGCCAAGGATCATAGATCTCTTGTCGTGACATGGAAACCCGACATTAATTTTCATTTTCTGGCACAAATCATGATGTACAGAGGYTGTAGTGGAGCAACCTATGTATACACATGTTGTATAGTAGGCAGGATGTGTACATGTGGAAAAATATGTATTTTTAGCTATGGATTTTACAAACAAGGGTGATAAGTCTGCATAGGGAAATGGAACAAGGCCTTATGTGCAAKATTGCATAGGGTGAGGCAAATATTGCTACAACCTCGTCAAGGACATGATTTGAGAAATGACAAGGAGTTGAATAATGTTGGACAGATGGTTGTCATTGATGTCATCCCTTGGATATTKATGTCAACCCTTGGAGAAGTCTAGAAGCCCTAGAGATATGGTTGAGATTGATGTTGATTTAGTTGTCATTGATGGAGTGGTTGATGTCAGCAAATGTGATGGGTGCGTTTGATGAAGTCGACATGGATCCCCAGAGGTGTGGTTATGGGACCCAAACTTGGTTGAGGAATATGGACATGAAGGATAGTTTAAATGTAGGTAAGACACTCATAGATGGATAGTCTTTGTCGTGTCGTTTCCAGTGATAGGTGGTATGCCACATGGTTCCTCATAGTTAGGGAGATATGGACTTGTGAAGTTAGAAGCCCCAAAGAATGGTCAAGAATCCCCTACATTGGTTACAAGTCATTAATGAAAGGGTAAAGTTGTTGCAACAAGAAATTTCAAGACGCCCTAAGATTAAGGAGAAACGTTACTTTGAAAAAGTATAAATACACGTCATGAGACATTCATGTGGACACAGATACACTTACATTGAATATCTATCTTTTGAGAATGTTATGGTTTAATATCTTGGTCTATTGGTGAATATGACGGTAAGTCCGAGGCAGCGGAGAAAGTTCGAGGAAAGAGTGAAATTTTTGGAGTTGCAGAGTGCAATGGATTTTTTGTAACCCTAATTAGGCAGGCCCTCGTGGGTCATCTTGAGGGTGTCATGTGAGGCACCCCTATGGGTAGCCTAAGTGACTTCACGTGAGGCCTCGCATGATAAGGAATCTTAGTCCCGTGAGGCCTCGCATGATAAGGAATCTTAGTCCTGTGAGGCTAAGGAAAATTTGGGGGGAATGTTGGTACCAAGTTGTTGAATGTTGTGGAAGAGTTGCAGGTCAGTGTTTGAGTACAATAGGTCAGCTCACAAGTATGTTTATGTGATTATATCTTATACTTGGTGATGGTATGGTACTTGCTTGAGAGGCATGTCTTGTTGATGCATGATACATATTGGTGATATTGGTATGGTACATTGAGTAGTAGCACATCTTAGTTGTATTAGTAACTTGGTATCTGGTTTGGTTACATGGTGATGATGTTATGGTACATGCTTGAGGATTATTCTTGTTATACTCTTGAATCATTGGCACATGGTGTATGGTTGCCATTGATACATTGTTGAGGATTACACTTGGTATATGATAGCACATGTATGTGATACATCTCTTGGTGATGATGGTACTTGGTTGAGGTACACCATTGATAGTACTTGCATGGTATATCCCTTGGTATATGGTGTATGGAATAATTGAGTGATATGGTATATGGTTGAGATACATTGTTGGTACATGGTTTGGTACATGTGTTGGTGCATGGTTGATGCATAGTTTGGTACAGGTATTGGTGCATGGTTGATGCACGGTTTGGTACAGTTGTTGGTGCATGGTTGATGCACAGGTTGTGGTGCATGGTTGATGCTTGGTATGGAATAGGTTGATGATTTGGTACATGTCTGGTAGAGGCATGTGTCTGTGATGTTGGACATCTATTTGGGAGGTGTCCTTGGTATATGATCCATGTGAGAGGATCTGGTTGAGTATTGGTGACAGTGATAGGTTGGTCAGGTTGATCAGTGAAAGGTTGATGTGACAGGTTGGATACAGTGATAGGTTGACAGGTTACATGTTCATGTGAAAATGGTAGTGACAATGGCAATGATTTTGGTAGTGAAACTTGGTCTAGATTTATATTTCAGAGCGGCAAGATGGGGAAAGGAAAGGGGGTTGTTGTTACACATTATTTTCGTCATACCTATGATCGTTAATGATGTAAACCTATCTATTTCCAAATCAGATAGGTTCTCATTTCATAAGCTGTCATAGGGTAGCCTAAGTGACTTCACATGAGACCTGAGGATGGATTTTCCTGATTTGTTTGGTGTCGAAGAACTCAGGGAGTTGGTGCTTCCTTCAGGTTGGAGCCTGAGAATCAAGGGGTTGTAGCCTCCTTCCAGATGGATCCGTAGAATCAGGGAGTTGGAGCTTCCTTCAGGTTGGAGCCTGAGAATCGGGGGGTTGTATCCTCCTTCTAGTTGGAGCCAGAGAATTCATGGATTTGTAGCTTCCTTAAGGTTGGATCCTGTAAATATGGGGTCATAGCCTCCTTTTAGTTGCAGTTGGATAATTGGGAATTTCATGCTTCCAATGAATGTATCACTTGATATATAAGAAAGCATTATGTGGTTTTCTCCCATTTGGGTTTCCACGTAAATTATGGTGTACTATGTACTTGATGTGATGTTGCTTATGTTTATATGTTTATGATATATTGTTGATTAAGTTGAAGTTTATATATTCTGGTTAAAAGTGGTAAAAGTGCTCATACTGATTCACCCTACCCCCCTCTCAATATTCCAAAAATTGGTATCAGAGCAGGTTCCTTCAAGAAACAGTTTAACCACTGGAAGGTAGATCATGGAGAGAAACAATATGTATAAAAATGGAATACCATAGTTTGATGGACAGAACTATGAATTCTGGAGCAAAAGGATGAAAACATATGTACAAGCATAGGGATTTGATGTTTGGAAATCAATATTAGATGGATATAAAGAGCTTGCCACTCCTCCAACATATAACGATGGAAAGAAACTTAGTCAAAACAATTCGAGATCCAAAAATGCTATCTTGAATGGTCTCGTTGATTCTGTATATGTCAAAGTTATGCATTGTGATTCTGCAAAGGAAATTTGGGACAAACTTTGGAATGTTTATGAAGGAGATGCCAAATTCAAGGCACCAAAGCTTCACACTTACAGAGGTCAATTTAAAGATTTGATAATGAAGGAATATGAAGACATTGCATCTTACTTCTTACGAGTTGATGAAACAATGAACGTGATTAAAGGATTGGGAGAAGAAGTTGATGAATCTATAATTGTTCAAAAGGYACTGAGATTTGATCATAATATTTCAGCACTAGAATAATGAGTAGATCTGAGTATGATGAGAATGGATGAGCTACATGGAATATTTACAGCTTATGAAATGAGAACAAATCAGGAAAATCCATCCAAGGCAGAAGCAACCTTCAAAGCATCCAAAAGGACAAAGAAGAAGAAAATTCTTGAATCAAAGCCAAATTGTTGGTGTAGTGATGATTCAGACGAGGATGAAGAAATAGCCAACTTCATAAGGAACTTAAAGAAAGGAAATGGAAAGTACAAAGGTATGTTTCCCTTAAAATGTTTTAATTGTCGTAAAATTGGTCATTTTTCAAATAAGTGTCCTTATGCTAAGAAGTCAAATAGTGATGAAGAAGATGATCCCGAGAAAGAAAAGAAATATGAAAAGGGAAACAGAAGGAAAGTCTTCAAGAAAAAACTCTACTCAAGAGAAGACATTTCTTCATCCAATGAAGATGATGTAAGCAATAGTGACTCAGAGAGAGTACTCTTTATGGATACGAAAAATAAGAAAAGAACTCCTAAAAAAAAAAAAAAAAGGTGAAGTGGATATTGAGGTATAATTAATCAGTGCTTTAACTGAGCTGAAGAAAGAAAGGAAGAAAAAAATATCATTCAAAGAATAAAACATCTTCTTGAAAACCCAACTTGAAGAAGGTAAGAGAAAGGAAGAAGTTATGCAGATCCAAATGACAAAGAAAGAAAAGGAGTGTGAGAAGCTTGAAAAGGAAATCGTGACATTGAGAGTTGAAGTCAACAAGCTCAGCAAGAACTTGAAAAGTTATGAAGTGTTAGAAAACATTCTCGACAGTCAAAGGTCATACAGTGACAAATCTAGACTAGGATACAAGAATGTTCATTTTGAGGAAGGCTCAAACTCTATGACGAAATAAATAGAGCAAAAGAGTTATGAAGAAGTTCGCAAAGGAAGGAATCATGGTCAACAAGAATCAGAATGGAATGAATACAGAAGAATTTCTACATTCATGCAGCAAAGAAACTTCAATCATGATCAGCCAAGACAGGAATCTAGAAGGACTACACCACAAACAAGATCATTCACTCCCAGGTATGTAAATTTATTTTATGGTCATTGTTTTAATTGTACTAACATTGGACATAAAGTTGTAGATTGCAAGGATTATGAAAGAAATGTTTATGTGGATCCACATAATATTGAATGTTACAAATGCCACAACTATGGACACATGGATCGAAATTGTAGAAGCATGATAGAGCCTCCCATGAAGGAAAACACTAATTTCAGATATAGGAAAGTTTGGAGAAGAAATGAAAAACAAGAAGACAAGGTGAATAAAGACCAAGTCCCAGAGATTGTACGCACAAGATTTACAACAGGGAAATATCATAATGAATACGCAGGCCAAGAGGAAGATGACAGAATCCAGGAAGAGGATGAAGTTAGAATTCAAGAAGAAAATGTCAGAATTCAGGAAGAGGATGAAAAGGAAAATGATGAATCCACAAATGAAGAGGAATATTACTCTGCATCAGAGCGGGTATTTTTCTTAAGCATCAGTCTTGGAGATTCCCAGTAAATATGAATATTGAACATGGGGAGTCAGTGTAGTATCTACTACAGATCAGAGAACCACCCTTTGAGCAGTTTGAGGTGTTTGCAAAGACAGATCCAGAACAGTCAAATAAAAGAAGTACATAGTGACAGATTGATCTATTGAGAAGTAGTGTTCCCACGCATGTAGACAAGACCAGTGGACACATTTGATTCAGTTTGAAGAAATCGGAATATGCAATGATCAGTTGCAGTCATGAAGCCTTCATGATAGTATAGTGATAGATGGGTCAGCGGTGTGGACAGTTGAGTAGAAAATTCATGGACAGTTTGTGACATATGGATAGATATGGATACTTAGCAGGTAAAGAAAACATTGGTCAAATAAGATACATAGCATTTCATCTACGATGGGAATCATTTGGAATCATTTGGTCACATAAAGACAAGTAGTGAAAGGAACAATAGAACAGGGAAAGAGAAACTGTCAACAAAATCTAAATCATTAGAATAAAATCATTAAACAGTATGGTCAAGTGAACATGACAAGTGAATAAAGAAATCAACTAATGAATGTTTTTTATATATGTCAAAGAGTTATAAGAGGAAGCAACAATGGATGATTAGAAAGCACTGGAAGAGAGGAAAGGAAACACTTATAGGTAGCCCTACATTGATCTACACGACATCTTGCAGAGAATTCAAGGGAAGAGAAATCATCAAGAGATTCAGAAAGGAAGATCAGTAGCATACAAATAGGGGGAGACATACCGACAGGGGGAGTTATCCTTTTTCCCATGATGTCAAAGGGATTGAAAGAGAAAGATCAAAATATTCAAGCATATGAAGTCAGAGAAGGATTGTTAAGAGAAGGTATACTTTCAGGGGTATTCAACCTTTGTTATCAAAAGAGAAGAAGAACTTGGAGAGGAACATGAGGAGAGAAACATGTGAAGAGAAATAACAAAGTCATGGAAACATAGAGAGAGAGAGAGAGAACAAATGCATGAAGACTAGGGGAGCATCCCCAAAGAGAGTGACCCTTTTCCATTGATGTCAAAGGGGGAGAGTGAGAAACATTTATGAGGAGAAATGGTCATAGGGGGACCATGAGTTTTGGAGCATCATTATTTCCATCAATGTTTCCATCAATTTTGGTGTTGTTATCAATGTCAAAGGGGGATATTGTTGGAAAGTTGGTTGTCATTGATTTCAACGCTTGGAGATTGATCTTAACCCATGGAGAAGTCTGGAATCCCTAGAGATATGGTTGATATTGATGGTGAGTTAGTTTTCATTGATGGAGTGGTTGATGTTAGTATATGTGATGGTTGCATTTGATGAAGTCTACATGAAGCCCCGGAGGTGTGGTTATGGCACCCGAACTTGGCTGAGGAATATGGACATGAAGGACAGTGTAAATACAAGTAAGACACTCATAGATGGATATTCCTTGTCGTGTTGTTTTTAGTGATAGGTGGTACGCCACGTGGTTCCTCGCAGTGAGGGAGATATGGCCTTGTGAATTTAAATCTTCAAAGAATGGTCAAGAAGCCCATACATTGGTTACAAGTCATTAATGAAATGGTAAAGTTGTTGGAATAATAAATTTCAAGAAGCCTTAATATTAAAGAGAAACATTACTTTAAAAAAGTATAAACACACATCATGAGACATTCATTTGGACAAACATACACTTACATTGAATATCTTTCTTATGAGAATGTTATGTTTTAATTTCTTGGTCTATTGGTGAATCTAATGGCAATTCTGATGCAGCGAAGAAAGTGCGAGGAAAGAGAGAAAGTTTCGAAGTTGCAGACTACAAGGGTTTTTTTGTAACCCTAATTAGGCAAGCCCCTGTGGGTCATCTTGAGGGTGTCACATGAGGAACCCCCGTGGATTACCTAAGTGATGTCACGTGAGGCCCTACGTGACAAGGAGTCTTAGTCCCACGAGGCTAAGGAAAATTTGGGGAAATGTTGGTACCAGGATGTTGAAGATTGTGGAAGAGTTACAGGTCAGTGTTGCAGTACAACAAGTTAGCTACAGGTCACATGTATGATTATGTTATTATATCTTATGCTCGGTGATTGTTGGGCACAGGCCAGTTTTGAGGGAAAAGCATGACGTGGGAGGAGGATGCGCATGTAGAAGAATAAGCATGTGTAAGGAAGACGTGCATGTAGGAAAAGAAGCACGTGTAAAGAAGACGCGCATGCAGAAGAGGAAGGCATGCGAGGAATGCATGAAATAATACCTAGCCATGATAGGGTTATGGTTTGGGTAATAGAATGTAATGGTTGGTAAGCCAAAAATATGTATAAGTAGGTACCTAGGAGGTCTAGGTGAGGGGGTCGTGCGGTGTTGTTTGTTGTTATTATTTTTGGGTTGGTCAGTGTTACTGTGATGTTAAAAAGACATAATGACTGTAAATTTTATCTATCTTGTAAGTTGTTGAGTTGAGGAGAGGAACTAAGGGAGATCTTGAGGGTTAGATCATAGGTTGAGGAGCCTGGTGTGATCTCATCCGCCTCATTGTAGATCTCGAAATGTTCTGATGGAGAGTTGTAATGCGTGAGGCACTATAGTTTTGGAACAATAATAATAA
>SNQJ01S0008987.1:60389-73319 GCA_010110895.2 Picea sitchensis
GTAAAAGGGATAAAAATAAAAACAATTCGGTGCACATGGAGGGCCTTGACAGAATATAATTGGGCATACGGAAGGGCACTATAAGAAAACCAAGGTTCGAAAATTCGACACGCAGAAGAGAAATTAACGGGTAAAAATGTATATTGCGTAGGAAACACAACGAAAAATGAAAAAGTGATAATTACATGTGCGACACAGTTGTCACTTCTCTATCCCACTATAAATTCGGAGAAAGGGGGGAAACTGAACCATTTTGTTATTTGCTAAGGAGAAGAACGCGGAGTTGAGCGGAAGAGCGATAGAGTGTGAATTTGCACTACCATTTGTCGATTTGAGAGCCTGTAGTCTGGATTTCACCACCATGTCACCACCGAGGGTTGGAGAACCAAGCAGAACCAAATGAAGCACACAGAGTAGCACACGGGTACCACAAGGCGAAACCAGTAAGATGCCCATAGTGGTGGATGTGGAGGAAATACACACATCGGAGTATGGGAAAACCACATTACATGTGGAGGAGGAACAGGAACCCACACAGGAGCCTGAGAAGCCGGTAGAGGACGTCGAACGAACGGAATCTGATGCATCCAGGGGAAAAGGGTTGAAGGAAGCAGAACCGGCCATGGATTCCATGCAGTGGGGATTAGAGTCGGAACTAGAGTAGGAAATAGAGTAAGAGGGTGGGGTATCATCCCCACAAGGGAAAAGAAGTTGAGAGCAGAAAGCAGAAAGCAGGGCATACAACACACACATGCAAAACTAAGTATAGTAATGCCAAAAATTCCCAATGAAGTGAAAACCGGGGATAACATGGTAGGAGGATTCGATAGCCTTAAATACTCCGACCATGATGTATATGACGCCGCAAAGTTCCAAGATTTGGCAACGTAGAGCTACCTAGAGAGCATGGGGGAGGGCCCATCAGGCACGCCACTATTGGAGCCTGCATAGTGGATCCTGGGACTATACAACACCAGCATCATGAAATTTTTATACATACCGCACTTTAGGCATGGGAAACACATAAACGGATGTGTTAGGAAGTTGTTAGCAAGGGTTCACGAAGGAATTTTATGGATGGAGAGGCCAATATTGATCAACGTTGACCTCATCGCAGATATTACAGGGCTACCCATAGATGGGGAGAAGTCAGAGAAATACCTAGAAGACAAGACTAAGGCGAAAGCCATCTCAGATGAGATCAAAGCAAAGTATGGTGTAGAGAGGGGTAACCGAGGTATCAAGATCAACGAAATCAATGATCTTGTGACATGATTTGTAACCAGATTGCTCAGTTGCAAATTAATGCGCAAGTGCCGAAAAGAAGAAGTGTCTGTAGGAGTAGTAACAGTTGTGGCGCAGTGCGTAAAGGGGAGCTCGATGAGTTGGGCCCCGTATCTACTCAACTCATTTCTTGAATATTGTAAGGATGCGCAAGACTGTGGTTATGAGTTCCACTACTCATGGTTACTCATCCTCATTTCACTTATAGGGTGGCATGAACTTACATACACGGTGTTCTTTCCAAGGATAGGCAAATGTGGTGCAGCACGCTACATGTCACTGCGAAGCACAGCAGATCCCAAGGTAAAGAAATTCAACAATGACATGTTCTCTCAGTACTTAACAGAGATCCATAATAGCTTGGCAGATACATAGAGGATCTCACCAGAAACTGTCCAAGAGTATGGACAGATAACGAATTTGTGGGCACGATGTCACATCATGTGGCTACAGGAAAAGAAGGACCCAACCAAGGAATGGTTGCAGATAAAGTACTATGTGACAATGTAGGACATCCACATGGAGGTCCAAGAATGTCCTGAGGAGTGTAAAGTGTCGAATATTCCAAGATCTTCGCTAGTAGTACAAATCCAGACGCAGGGTAGCACCATCCCCGTGCAGAAGATAGGAAGGAATGATGCTAGCCAGCAAAAGAAAAAAAAAATAGGTACATTGGGGGCAAGCATCTCAATTCAAAATAAAACTAGAACACAAAAGAAGTCATAGTGTGTTCCTACACAGGGCCCACGGGCTACAGAGCAGGCACCGGGAGGACCGACAAGACAGGTGAGTGCAGAGGAAGTGAAAATAGAGGCACAAGATGTAGCCATGGATGAAGAAGTTGAGTAGGATACTAGCATGGATACATGGATTCCATAAGCATTCGAACAGCCAGAGACCCAAAGGAAGAGAACAGGGGAGCAAGTAAGTGGCACCAGGAAGAAAGCAAAGACCCACAAGAAACAAATGGAAACATCACTAACAGCAGATGATGTAGAGATGATAGCCACGGCAATAGAAGATCGATTGTCAGAAGTACGGGAAAATGCATAAAACCATCGAGCTTCAATTTTGGAACATGTATAGGAGATAAAAACTGCACTAGAACAATTGAGGATCAAGGCGGAACATCAAAAAAAGGAGAAACCAGCACCAGTAAGAGAAGGAACACCTGTCGATGAGACAGTACAAATCACAACGTAGGGAAGTTCCAACTTTATCATAACACCAGACATGTTGTTCATCGATGAGGAAACAACGCAAAATCCCATGAAGGATGTCGAAACGTTGGACTTGGCGTTGCCCAAGATACCAACAAAGGCATTGTATAAGTTATAGGTTAGCATCGTGTAGGAGATTCAGTCCAGAGCAAGGTCTGACACGACGAATCTAAAAATAGCGCTGGAAGAAAATACAGTACTGAAGGAAGCCATCAGCCAGGAAGGGCAGAAGAGAGAGATAGCGCGGCAAAAAGTGGACGAGATGGAGACCCAGATAAATGCATTCTTTCAAGCCATATCAGAGGACACAACATCATAGGAAGCATCTTCAGAGGAGAAGATAACAAAGATAGCATAGACTCTGCACCAATATAAAGAGCAGATCAAGGAACTAGAGGACCGTGCAGTACCTATGACCCCCCAGTAGTCCAAGTGAAAAGAGAGAAAGATGTGATAGCAGTTGCAGAAAACATCGCGCAGACCATAGATAGAGTGGTGGAACTGTTGGAGAAGAGTGGCCAACTATGGACTCAGATACTAGAGGATGGGAGCCTACAAGAGCTACAAGGAAAGGAAGATAAATTGCATGCAGCAATGGCAGATGTCAAGAAACGACAGAGGACAATGTCACTGCCATAGAATATCAAGACGGTCACAGAAATGAAGAACCTTCAGGTAGAAGAAAAAGTGGTGCAAGCATTGAAGATCACACGGCAGGCTCAGTCAGTCATGGAAATCGATGCAGCGAAAGAATGCCTTGAACAGATAGGCTTGGAGGGGGGCGAGATCTTAAGACCACCAGTCACTGCACAGGTGGTCGAAGAAGTGGCAGCAAGGAGAAGCCAGGCTCAAGACTAGTGCCAAAGGGTAGTAGATATGTACGAAGTGCTAGCACAAGAAGTGGCAGACACTGGAGTTAGGTAGTGACTCGGGACAAGTCACGATGTTAGTTTTGGGGGCATGTTCGGCACAGTCCAGTTTTGGGGGAAAATAACAACGTGGGAGGCAGATAGTCATGCAGAATAAGCAACACGTGTAAGTCAGACGCACATGCAGAAAAAGAAGCACATGTAAAGAAAGCGCACATGCATAATAGGAAGGCATGTGAGGCACACATGCAAGAAGACCTAGCCATGATAGGGTTAAGGTTTTGGTAAGAGAATGTAATGGTTGGTAAGCCAAAAATATGTATAAGTAGGTACCTAGGAGGTCTAGGTGAGGGGGTCATGTGGTGTTGTTCATTGTTGTTCTTTTTGGGTTGGTTAGTGTTACTGTGATGTTAAAAAGACAGAATGATTGTAAATTTGATCTATATTGTAAGTTGTTGAGATGAGGAGAGGAACTAAGGGAGATCTTGAGGGTTGTATCATAGGATGAGGAGCCTGGTTTGATCTCGTCCGCCTCATTTTAGATCTCAACCTGTTCTGATGGAGATTTGTAATGCATGAGGCGATGTACTTTTGGAACCATAATAATAACATAGCAGAGCAACCAAATCATTGTGGACGTAGCCTAGGAGGGGTGAACTATGGTAGATCATGTGTTATGTGATTGAATGTTGTGTATCTCCTTTTTTGTTAATGATTAGATGTTAGAATACGTATCAATGACTTAGTTAGATCTGATAATTTCCATGCATGAGTAAGAATGACAGATTAATAATCCAGATAAGTTGAATGTTAGATTAAATAAAGGAATACTATAGAGGTTAATCGCAGATCTCCACTCATTTCCCCGGTTCCAAGCACCTGATTGTTGCAGCCACCCATAAGAACTATCTCGAGTGAAACTATGCAGTGCATCCTGTGCGCTATGTTTCCTTCTAGTATACCAGGAGGGTCAATAGTTTTAAGGGGGTTTTGTTGGAAACCTAGTGGACCTGAACCTGGGTCCACCCAAGAAGGGTAACAAGAGTTAAGTCTAACCAACAGTGATGGTATGGTACATGCTTGAGAGGCATGTCTTTTTGATGCATGGTACATCTTGGTGATATTGGTATGGTACATTGAGTAGTAGCACCTCTTCGTTGTATTGGTATCTTGTTATCTGGTTTGGTTACATGGTGATGATGCTATGGTACATACTTGAGGATTATTCTTGGTATACTCTTGAAGCATTGGCACATGGTGTATGGTCGTCATTGATACATTTTTGAGGATTACACTTGGTATATGACAGCACATGTATGTGATACATCTCTTGGTGATGTTGGTACTTGGTTGAGGTACACCATTGATAGTACTTGCATGGTATATCCCTTGGTATATGGTGTATGGCATGATTGAGTGATATGGTATATGGTTGACATACATTGTTGGTACATGGTTTGGTACAGGTGTTGGTGCATGGTTGATGCATGGTATGGTACAGGTATTGGTGCATGGTTGATGAACAATTTGGTGCGGGCGATGGTGCATGGTTGATGAACAGTTTTGTGCAGGTGTTGGTGCATGGTTGATGCACTTTTTGTGGTACAGGTTGTGGTGCACGGTTGATGCTTGGTATGGTATAGGTTGATGGTTTGGTACATGCTTGGTAGAGGCATGTGTTGGTGATGTTGGACATATAGTTGAGAGGTGTTCTCAATATATGATCCATGTGAGAGGATGTGGTTGAGTATCGGTGACAGTGACAGGTTGGATAGGTTGATCAGTGACAGGTTGACAGGTTACAGGTTGATGTGACAATGGCAGTGATAGTGGTAGTTATTATGGTAGTGACAATTGTTCTACATTTATATTTCAAGGCGGCAGGACAGAGCAAGGAAATGGGGTTGTATCCTCCATACGTTTTGTGCCAGATAACTCAGGGAGTTGGTGCTTCCTTTAGGTTGGAGCTTGAGAATCAAGGGGTTGTATTCTCCTTTCGTTTGGAGCTAGAGAATCAAGGAGTTGAAGCTTCCTTTAGGTTGGAGCTTGGGAATCAATAGGTTTTAGCCTCTTTCTGGTTGGAGCCAGAGAATTCGGGGAGTTGTATCTTCCTTCGGGTTGGATCCTGTAAATAGGGGGTCGAGGCCTCCTTCCAGTTGTAGCTGGAGAATTGGAAAGTTGGTGCTTCCAATGAATGTATTCTTTGATATATAAGAAAGCATTTTGTGGTTTTCTCCCATTTGGGTTTCCATGTAAATTATGGTGTACTGTGTACTTGATGTGATGGTGTTGATGTTATGTTTCTTATGTTTATATGCTCATGATATACTGATGATATATTATTGATTAAGTTGAAGTTTATATATTGTGTTTAAAAGTGGTAAAAATGCTCATACTGATTCACCCCCCTCCTCCCTCGCTCAGTATTCCAGCAACTACTCTGATACCATTGATCTGGATTATGTTGAGAACATAATGAGATACAAACAAAATGATAGCAAAGAACAGAAAAATATAGCGAAATCCAACTTCTATTAAAAAATAGCATAATATTGTAGACACAAACTAGCTAGAATGGTGGTATCTTGTATCTAAAGAGAAAATGATGTTGGTTACGCTTCATTTGCAAAAAGCTTTACATCACACTCCATTGGATGCTTAGAGGGCCTCCTTCACCTCAATTATATATGAGAGAGTGAGAGGAGAATAATTCCCATGATGCATGTGGGATAAATTGTTCTAGGTTTACAAAATTCCATAGGCATGTAAAACACTAGGACTTCTCGGGTGGTCACCCATTCTAGTGCTACTCTATCCTAATCTTGCTTAAATACAATGTTCTAATGGGATCTAGTGCATTAACTCTATGAGAATGTACATAAGACTATTAAGAAAACATTACATGATGATTGTACTTAAAAAATGGATATGGCATTACATTACATCCCCCATCAAAAGGGTCAATATCATGGTTTGTCAAAACCATGGGCTCGAAAATGTTGATTCAATGGAAAAGGTGTATGGCCACCAAGAAGTTATTGGCTTTAGTGGGATGCCTTTGTTGCAAAGGGTTTGATTATATTATGTATTTGATAAACATGGTTTTAGTGCGAGCTCTGCAATGGTGATTCTTGTGGTGAAAAAGATCATGAGTTGTTCTAAAATTGATATCGAGAAATTTAATGGGCAAAGATTTGAGCTTTGGAATATGAAGATGGAGGATATTTTGGTAGATAAATAACAATGGGTCGTTGTGGATACTAGTACTGCACCTATGGTTATGTCGATGAAAGATTGGAAAAAGTTGGATAGGAAGGCAAAAATCACAATCCAATTGTCTTTTAGATTCGGTGTTACTAGATGTCTATGGGGGAGCTATAGCCTAGGAATTATGGGATACGTTAGGGAATTTATATCAGTCTAAGTCACTGGTAAACAAAATTTTCCTTTGGAATAAGTTGTACCTCTTGAGGATGAATGATGGAGACTTTGTGATAGAGCATCTAAATGCCTTCAATATTGTGGTAAGTCAGTTGTTATTTTTCGACATTGAAATTTATGATGAAGATAAGTGCATTAGTTTACTATGTTCTTTTATAGATTCATAGGATAGTTTGGTAGTATCTATTGTGAGTAATGCAACCACATTAAAATTTGATAATGTGGTTTCATCCTTGTTATTGAAAGAAATGAGGAAAACCATGGATAGTCAAAGAACGTATGCCTTATCTGGAAGAGGACGTTCCCTGGATAGAAATATAAATAAGTCCTCGAGTGGGAGATCTAAATCTAGAAGTAGATATAAATCTGTAGGAAAATACTTAAGGAAATGTTGGAAATGTAGTAAATTTGGACATTAAAAGCATGGAAAACTTTAAGGATGTTATATTTATCATAGAATTTATAAAGGGAGGCTAACATTGTATTCAATGTCGAAATTGGTGAATCATTCAATTTTTTCATGGAAAAGTATACTAACCTTAAGAATAATTCCTTATTGAAAAAAGTCACTAGGCAAACTTTTATAATCAAATAATTTGCATTGGAGGAATATTTATGACAAGTGTTTCTTGTGTTGGGTAAGTATTGTCACTCTCAATTTTCTCAGTGTTATATCTAATATGCATATTCTATTGTAGTTTACTTATTATATGATTTTTTTCATTGTAGTCTTACATGTGCACATTTCGATGGAAAATGTCAAGATAGGATTGGACACCCATGGACATTGCTATCAATAATATTATGAAATCATCAAATTTCAAAAAAGACCCCAATGCAACTCCCAATTGAAGGGCTAATAGAAGCATATTGTCATGGTGAATTTACACATAAATAATGATGAAGATAATAATTTATGTTTACAAGAAGTTCATTATGAAAACGGGAATCAAAACATATCTTAAATGATTAATCATGTTCTTCATACCTACTCTATATGGAAATATTTATGGATAATTAAATATGAAAAATTTTCTTGCAAAACAATAATTCTTGGAACCTTGAGAAATACTGCTCTACCGTGCTTATTTTGACTACAACATAAATTTCCTCATTTCCAAGTTTAATTAGTTCCATTGGTGTGGTGATAAAACACCCTAAAATTGTGAATTTGTTGATCATATTACACTTATAAGGGTAATAATCCAAGGCTCATATATGTAAGGTTAGTTGAATTTAAAGAAATAAAAATAAAGGGAAATAGATATGTAATTATATTAGACAAGACAAACAATAGCCACAAATATGATTGAAACCCAATTTGAAGTATTAAAAGGAAGGTGATGCCACTTTTTTATATCACATTTTTTAGTTTGAAATAAAATCAAGTTCCATCATCTTGCAATTGCAGTCTAAATATAATCATATACAGAAGCCTAAGAAAACACACCAAATGCACCTAAGGAGAGGCATCAAGATAGACTATAGAGTCTATTTTGGAAAGGAAACCAATTAAAAATATCCACACTATTGATCCTCCTGACAACGATTTTATTGTACCAAATATGCTAACCCCTTTCTTCTTAAGTCATTGATTTTTAACATATTTCCTAAAAACTAAAGATACACATAGCTTTTTTTTATCCTAATTGAACCTCAATGTTCGATATAGAAAATCTAGTCTACAACTCTATCTTTTTATTTGCTAATCTTTTCAATTCTCGAAAAAAACTAGAAAACGACTTAAGAGTGATAAAAGTATGCCTATGAGAGATTTAGTGTACATTAAGCAATTCAAGCAGAAAAACATACTAGGTTATAACATAATAATTTGAATAACTAAAATAACAAGTGAAATTGAGTAAATAGTGTAAGTAAATGTGAAATTTGAATGATGGCATTGATGCAATGGCAGTGTAAGTTTTTCCTCCAAAGAAAATCAATTTTCCTCCAAAGTAAATTGATTTCATTTGTGAAGTTCAATATGCTTGGTATGTTAACTAATAATACACTGGATCTTTTATATAATTATTTTAAGTATGTACATTCATCACTTTAAAATTATCAACATTTGTTTCATCTTATATGTCGTTAATATGATCATAAGATAAACCACTAGATTTTCCATAACAAGTACCAATTATTTACCATAGCAAGTTCTCTAAACTTCCCATTCACCCAATGAAAAATGTGGATTTATTTTTAAAATCTAACATACATTTTAACTAAAACTATAACATACAATTTAAGGAAAACTATACCAACTATATTAAACATAAATGAGAATAACAAATAAAAGTGTTTTTTTTTAACAGTAAAAGTTAAAAAGTTAAAGCCACCTTATGCACAATTATCTTAACAAACGACCAACATTGTAAAGATAAAATACAAAATCTAGAGATGAAACATCATGATAGTGATTCTTGCTACCAAAAATATGATCAAATTTAACTAGGTTTTTATCCAATTGGTTATTTTCTATCATTTTCACTGCATCCATCACTTTTTTGTTTTCTATAGATGTTATGCCTTGAAGAGAACCATTAAATCTATAAAGAAACTCATACTTAGTTAAATTCCGTGTCATTTTTAAATTTCTAGAAATAAGTCTACATGTACCCTAATTCATCTCAACTCTATACCCCAATTCAACTCAACACCTAAATTGGAAAAAAGTCTCAAATCCTAAATCTCTAATTTTAAGTTTTGGACAAGAGAAAAGTTAAATAAAAATTTATTTAAAGGGAAAAGCAATGAATTGAGTGCTACTAATATAAAATTCCTTTATGTATAAAATCTTAAGATATTAAAGGTATACTTATGATTTAGGAAATCATTTTAAGCTTAGTTTAGTGCCTCGACAATCTTCTAAGCCACTCATGCAATTTTTTGTTACAACAAAATTAAAATTTAAAATTTTAGAGGTTTTCAAGTGGAAATAATGCCATTGGATTAGAAGAAAAAAGAGTAACATTAATGGGGCTCTAGAAAAAAATTGTTTGTGCAAAGAATGCTCACTAAATATTAATTTAGCTCAACTATTTAATTTTAAAGATGGAATGTAAGAATTCTCTAAAAATGTCTAAACTGTAAGTTTTAAACATGTGAAGTAAAGAAATGCATATATATTCTTAAGCAAGACAAAAATTAATCAATGGCTCATACACATAGTACACAAAGATTTACGTTAGAAACCCTTAACTGGGAGAAAACAAGCCTTCCTTGGTGATGTACCTCTCAACTCTTCATTGTATTAATTTTACCATTCAAAATACAATATATAAAATATTTTACGTATTTTGTAGCTACCAAAACCCTAATTCCTTAAACCGGGATTGATTTAGAAACCCACTAAAAATAATGAAAAAAATGCTAAAACGAAAAAAAAAATATATATATATATATGGGGCGTTTCCCCGAGCCTGAAGGCTTCGCCTAAGTAGGACGGTTCAATCTTGGCCACCCTACAACACCCCCATGGAAAAACACCAGGCGCAAACGTACACAGGGAGCTATTGGTGGTGGGATCGTCAGACCTTATCAACAAATCCGATGCATCCCCCACACACATGCAAAGAATATAACACATACCCACTATAAACATATATACAACCAACAACAAAAGTCCTCAACAATCTATCTCAAGAAAGATAAAAATTGCTCGAAATGATAACTCTTCATCTATTTACTTTTCCTATTTATTGTCTTTAGATTAACCAACAATTTAAGTTGAGAAGAATGGGCATAACAACAATATTGTGAAAGTAAAAATAATGTCATGGAAAAACTCAACTCTAGGAATATTGATGCAAGAGCATCGCTCCACCTCAGCAACGCGCCATCATTCTAGCACATCAAAGTCCATTCAAGGAGGGGAGAGGTGCCAGCCCTCTCATTTTTCCCTCATTTTAAATTTCAATTTATATTAAATGCAATTAAACGTTGTAAGGTTGGAAGAGACAAATCGATGCCTTTGTGCACGCAAGAGATGATGTCGCCTTTAATGGCTGACAAGCTGATGAGATCTAGATCTGATTCGGACTAGATGGTCATTGAATGTAATTCAATGTAATTAATGAGAGTAGGTAGATGGAGGGAGATCTTGAGGAGCCCCTCTTCTGTAAAAATATCTTTGTATCTAAATTCATCAGAGAACATATTAGGAGTAGAGGGGAGGAGAGAGTCGAGACTTTGTTGCAGTCCGATCTTTTATACACATTGTAACCAGACATTTATGTTAATGAAAAAGAGCAGTTTTTCCTGCATGAGATTCTTGATGTGGTTACCTGTGTTTTATGAATGGTCTTTGTGTGTTTATTTATGTTGTAGATGTATGTGATAGTTTCCATCTGCAGGGATAGATAGAAATTATCTATCTGTGAGTTTGATGGAATTGTTTCTGGGTTCTTTAGGCTAAGTCCAAGGAGTGCGCGACAGAGTGTTGAAGACTATGTGAGCCAACGCAAGGAATGTGTATTTGAAATCTGCTTCGAATTCAGGAGAGAATGTGTCAGGATGGCACACCAGGATAGTTTGCAGACTCAAGAGGAGATCCTCAAATTTACTAAATACTCTAGAGGAAGACTATGCAGAGAAGGCACAGAGGAGAGAATAGAATTGTTGAAGGTTTTGTAGAGCTCTATCAGGTGGGCATTGAGAAGGTATGAGTGCGCACATGAGAACTTTGTTTTGAGTTCCAGGAGAAGAGTGTCGGAGGAGAGACACTCACAGAGTTGTTGAACACTCTGTCTAGTAGATCCGCAAGAGTGTATCAAGCGGATGCAGGAGATGCATCAGAGAACCAAAAGAAGAGTTCAGGGTTGAGAAAGACCTGTGCAAGGAGTGCACCAGGCCAACACTTAGATGGAGTGTTGAAATTTTGAAGCCATCTGAAGGCCATTCAAGCTCAAGGAGTGTGCCAGTGGTAAAGTAGTTCCACTTTACAAGCTTAGGAGGACGAGCGTAGGGTGTGCTAGGAGGGAACCATAATTTTTTTAAGGAAGCGGAGGGTCGAGTCCCTTGGAAGGCCAAGTGATTTATCATCTTGGGAGAGATAATGAAAAGTGCACATAGAGCACAAGTGTGTGCCATGACCGAGGTTAAAATTCATTGCCAAAGCTCAGGAGGGAAAGCACCATTGAGACCCAATATATCAGGGCTCGCAAGAGGTAGTTCAAAGGTGAAGCCTTTGAAACGTTTGAAATCTTCCAAGTCAGGGAAGAAAGCGTAAGCTCAAGAGGAGGCGCAATAGTGACCGTTGGATCAATCACTGGGAAGGATCTAAACCGTCAGATCAAATTCCAGACAACGAGGAACGAGCGCAGAGGGGAATAGATCTCAGTCATTAGATCTGAGCGCGTGGACCAATAGTCGTTGGATCTAGTGGTAAGTGCAGGAGCCTTAATTCCTTTGAAAGTGCATATGAGAGAAGACTCACGAAGTCCCAAATTCCTGAAGCCAATTGGGACCTTCCATCATCCAGGGAGATGAGATCCTAGTCGTTGGTTGGAAGGCGGGGACGTGGCAACAGATAAACAAATTTGTGGATTCGCAACTCAGATAATTTACGAGGAACAGAGTGTTGATAACATGAAGTGTGGGGTTGCAAAGCGCTCAGGAGTTGAGCCCCAGGTCATAGCCCGAGGTCATGTGATAGGTGGGCCTAGGAAGAGAAGCTAGCGTCCATTGGTTGGAACTGGCCGATTCGGAGTTCTGAAGAGGCAATCACAGTCATCGACTACGAAGCAGATCCAGTCATCGATCTGAGTAAAGTGATTTTGTCAATCCGGGTATCGAGAGATCTGGAATCGAGTGGTGTGAAGACTCCCGAAGCGTGAAGTACCGAAATACCATTTGGGATAAGCGTCGGGTCATAGCCCGAGGTCGTGTGATGAGATAAAAGCACCAAGGCAAGGAGAACTTGCGGGGTTTTTGAAGGACATGTGCAAAGAAACGTAAAGGGGCCAGTTGTGTTTGTTGGTTCGGGATTCGGAGGAATCGTTGACAACTGCAGTTGAAATTCCCGAAGGCCGGAGTCCGAGGGGATTGCAGTCCTTGATTGTTGGATGGGTGAGAACCATCGATTCTTGAGCCAGTTATGTTCATTGTTCAAGATT
>SNQJ01S0008987.1:73369-85720 GCA_010110895.2 Picea sitchensis
AGTAAAGTGATTTTGTCAATCCGGGTATCGAGAGATCTGGAATCGAGTGGTGTGAAGACTCCCGAAGCGTGAAGTACCGAAATACCATTTGGGATAAGCGTCGGGTCATAGACCGAGGTCGTGTGATGAGATAAAAGCACCAAGGCAAGGAGAACTTGCGGGGTTTTTGAAGGACCTGTGCAAAGAAACGTAAAGGGGCCAGTTGTGTTTGTTGGTTCGGGATTCGGAGGAATCGTTGACAACTGCAGTTGAAATTCCCGAAGGCCGGAGTCCGAGGGGATTGCAGTCCTTGATTGTTGGATGGGTGAGAACCATCGATTCTTGAGCCAGTTATGTTCATTGTTCAAGATTTGGAGGAATTCGCGACAATTGTGGTTGAAACGGATGAAGTCAGAATTCTGAAGGGATTTAAGAGTTCTAGCCCCGGGTCACATCCCGAGGTCATATTAAAAGAAGGGGCATAGCAGAAGGAGCTAGTGCCCGCGAAGTAAAGATAGCCAGGAGTGTCTAAGGAGAGGGCCCGCGGGTTCCATAAAGTTTGCGCTTAAGGAGATAAGAAGCCTGGGTAAAATCATTTGGGGTTCAAGAAGGAGCCCGAAAAGTCGATCTAACTCAGTATTTAGAAAGATCCTAGACCAGGAAGTCCAGAACCCCGGAAAAGGAGGAGGGAGTCTACACCAAATATTCATGATTATATGAGATACATCATGATCATACTAATCTTTGAATTTAATGACCATTTTAGTGATGAAGCAACTCACGATTTTATTTCATATTACATGAGAATATAACACAATATTAATTATTCATTACATTTTACATCAAGTGGATCCCATTGCATGCATGCATTTAGCACGTCATATTTAAGTTAATGAATCATGCATACTTATCACTCATTTGATTTTACTAGTCATAGGGAGTGCTCTTTATTATACCTCCCTCGTGCAAATATATTGTAATTGATTTATAATTAATTTAGTTTGGTTTTGTATTAATTAGAAAAGTTATAAATTTGTTTCCAAAGTTCCCATAACAACTTTTTAATTATATTATAAGACAATTTAATGTTTCATTTGATCAATTGCATATAAAATACATATAAGATAGAGTTCATTTATTAGTATTTCAAATTTACTTAAATCAATATCCTTACTTCCTTTTGAGAGCATTTTAACATTTTATATGTAGTTTATGATAAATATTTTGTTCAAATGATTTCAAAAACTTACAATCAAAATAGCCTATAAGCTTGACATCAAGAGTGTGAGATAAGATTTTCCATTTCAAATATCTACAATGCTTCCGAAGATATGGAAACACAATTATATATTTTGATGTTCATTGTATTTAACAATCCCCAACCTCAAACCTCATTGTTTAGTTTGATGACTAACATAATTCAATAGAGATATTTTTTTTTAAACTAAGGGTAAGATTGATGTTTTTATTTGGGAAAGATATCTTACCATCCTCTCTTTTTTATTTTTGATTGTTTTTTTAATATTTTGGATGTAACTTGTCAAATTTAACCATTTTTTAATTATATTTCAAAGTTCATTTAGTAATAAATAAATAGTCAAATCCCATTATAGATGTAACTTTGTCAATTTGACTATAAACAATATTTTCAAATATATTTCATATTTCACTTAATAACAAATTAACGATCAAATTCCATCTCTACTTTTTATTAATATTACTTTTACCGTGTCACTGCTTTTAACATTTTCCTCGCCACCCTAATATCAAATTAAATAGTAAAATAATGACACAAAATACCCACTCAACAATTTTTAAATTAAATTAAATGTAGGCAATCCATGTAGACTTGAACTTACATGTAATAGTCATAATGGCTTTAAAACTAGAGTAAATCAATATTTATGTTTAACCATGATAGGGGATTTCTTCCATTCTTGTTGCAAGATTTAAGAAAAAAATCTAAGACATCACATAGTATATCTATAACTATTATAACTTGAAATTTCTTGAATTTAGTACAAAAATAATAATTTCAGAATTTACCTCTTGAAAAAGAAGGTCGTCCTGTTGAAATTACTTGTTGAAGTGTTTTCCTAAATGCTTTCCTGAATGCTTGCATGAAAATGAATATTTACCTCCCAGCCAACTAGGAATAGTCTCTCCGGCTCCCTAGCTCAAGGAATCCTTGCGGTTTCCTGGCCCCTGAACCCAAAGTTCCCAACAACAACAGTGCCCCCTATAAAAGTTCCCAAAACAATCTTTCCTTCCAATTTTCCTCCTCCTTCTCTTCCCCTTCTTCCAGAATTTTCCCCCAAAGAAAAGAAGACCCCCTTCCAAGTCCTATCCCCTCTTCCTTATCCCCTTCTCTTGAATCCCTCCCCCTCATTCAATTCCCCAATTGCCTTATCCCCTCATTAATTCCCTTACCTACCATAAATAATAAAATAGTAAAAATACTCATTGTATTTATTTTAATAATTAATTAACTTTAACTTAACAAACTATGATCAATAAAAATCAATTGGGTTGTTACATACACTCACCCTTCAAGAAACTTTGTCCCGAAGTTAGACTAATTTACAATACAAGGGTAATGATACATGATTCATGCATCCATATCAGATAAATAACATCATCAATTTAAAACACGTATACATATTGGTATACATGTACAAGGCATGCATGTGTAGCTAGAACATACAGGACTTGCAGATGTACTAATGATAATAATTATCACACCCAAAGTAATTTGTGTATGCGTCCAATCCAATCAACAATACCATTCACTTCATAAAGGATAGTAAACCATTTAAAATGTTCGCAAAATTCCTCAATTATAATAATTAAGCACAAGAAACATTCACTTATATAATTGTAGTTCAGTTAAGCAAATATAAATACACACACACACACACACACACACACACACACACACACACACACATATATATATATATATATATTTCAACAAGAGGAAATCAAGAAATTCAACTATAAGGTGATAACTCCACACACTCTCAACTACTTATAGTCATCCTTCCTCCCTAACCTACTTCCATCTTCCATCCCTATCCTTCCTCTATTGGACTATCTTGGAACGTCAACTATATTGACCTAACTCCAAATAGAACCCGTAAGTGGAAGTGTCAACTCTCTTGACCAAGCTTCCCCAGCAGGTAACTGGCAATCATCATCACACATCTAGGGGAGCGTAATCTAACACCATCCTCCCATGACTCTAGGTTTCAGAGGATACACGGTGGTAAATGCATCCACCCCTCTTAATAGAACTAGGGTCAACACCCTACCATGGACCATACAGTGGCACTATGTTGCTAGGAATGTTGTCATCGTATATTCAATTTTAGGCAGTCTTGCCACCTGAAAAACCTCCACTTGTCCACATATTATAGAAATGCATTTGAACCAACATAATTTCACATACAAAGATTCATACCATATTGTTTCTAAGTCGATGTTCACGACATCAACCTTTTATTATCATTGTCCTTTGGCTATTCCATAGCCCATTTCCCTGCAGATTAGTCTATAACACAAACTCATACATATCAATGCATTATCATCATGTAAATGCATTTAATCATATCCTCAATTCGGTAGCCATGTACCAACAAATTTAAATGTCAAAATTTTCAAGTTAGAAATAGATTGCATAATATCCATCATAATTCAAATAACGATAAACATTCATAGAATTGACATTCACATAGGTCCATATGTCTTAAAATTTCAAGTGTATCATTAAGAGTTTCACAGTTAATAGAAAATAAAATATGATTAAGCCTTAAGTAATTCTAGTTATCTAAGTCAAAAGGTGGCATTACATACACCCAACCTTCGGGAAACATATTCTCGAGGTGGTCAAAAAAGTGATGGATGATCTCGTCGTAAGGTCTCTTCATCCTCCCAAGTAGCAGATCATGGGTTATACTTGTCCCACTTTACCTTAATTTGGTCTACCAGATGATTCATGAGTTGTTGGACCCTACAGTCCAACATGCGTAATGGTTCGACCATGAGGTTTCCCATGTCTGATACCTGTAATTCCTTCCAATTCAGTTTATGAGATTTGTCGGCAACATAATGACGTAGAATAGATACATGAAAAAGATTATGAGTTTTATGCAAGTGGGGTGGCAGTATGAGACGATAGGAAATGGGTCCAATTCTCTCTTGGATTTTGAACGGTCCTATAAATCGAGGCGACAACTTTGTCCCCTTCCCAAACCGATTGGTACTCTTATTAGGCCTGATACGAATGAAAACCTGATCTCCCACTTTATAACTTTGGTCAATCCTATCTGCATCAACACAACTTTTAAGACTATCTTATGCTTCCTTTAGTTGTTGCCTAATCTGAATCACTTGTTCCTCCATCTCTTGAATCAATTATGGCCCAACTGTCACTCGTTCTTCTAACCTTTCCCAACTCAACGGTGTCCTGCATGGCCTTCCATACAGAGCTTCATAGGGTGGCATTCCAATGGAGCTATGAAAACTGTTATTGTAGTTGAACTCTACCAAAGGTAGGTACTTCTCCCAATGGGTTTGATTATCCATAACATACATCCTAAGCATGTCTTCCATAACCTGATTTACTCTCGCAGTTTTCCCATTTGTTTCGGGATAATATGTTGTGCTTAAGTTCAACTGATTTCCCAACATTGACTGCAAAATTGTCCAAAACCTAAATGTGAATCAGGAATCCCTATCTAAAATGATATTCTTGGGTAACCCATGAAGATGGATGACCTCACTTATAAACACGCGTACCACATCAGTGACATCATAAGTGTCTCTAACTAGAATAAAATGAGCACTTTTGGTCAACTTATCAACTATCACAAGAATGACATTGTGTATGTGCGATGTGAGCAGCAATCCCACAACAAAATCCATAGAAATGACTTCCCACTTGGATAGGAACATCATGCGGTTGTAGGAGACCTGTCGGGTGGCGGTGGTCAACCTTCACTTGTTGACACTCTAGGCACTTGGTGACGAAATGGACTACATCACGCTTCATGCCTACCCAGAAGAAAAGCTTCTTCATGTCTACGTACATTTTCTTCACACCCAGATGTTCACAATAAAGTGCTCTATGGGCTTCCTTGAGTATGATGCTTCGAATATCCCCACCTTCGGGGATGTACATCCTTCCTTGATATCTTAACAATCCATCTTCTTCAAGGATATATCCTTCATACCTAGGTTATAACTACCTCCCACTCTGGAGGGTTGAAGTAACCTTTAAATACCAACTATATGCAAGGAGTTTCCCTAACACTCGCTCCCTCAGATTAACTTTTAAGGGTACCAAGGAGAAGACATGTGGTATCCTACTCAGGGCATCCGCGACCACATTGTCCTTTCCCTTGATGTACGAAATTCCAAAATCGTACTCACTCATAAACTCACTCCATCACCTCTGCCTGGCATTGAGATCCCTTTGAGTGAAGAGATGCTTTAAGCTTTCATGGTTTGTTTTGAGCTCAAAGATTTTCCCCACTAGATAATGCCTCCAAAGCTTCAGAGCTAGCATTATAGCTGCCAACTCTAAATCATGAGTAGCCTAAAGCTCCTCATGTTGCTTCAACTTTATTGATGCATATGCTATCACTCCCCCATCCTGCATTAGCAAGGCACTCAATCCTTGCTTCAAGGCATTTATGCAGAATGTGAATTCTTTTTCCATATCCGGAACTCGTAGAATTGGTGCACTAGTTTGTAACCTCTTAAGCTCGATGAATGTAATATCTCATTCATGTGTCCATTCATACCTCACCCCCTTGCATTGCAAGGTGGTGATGGGTTTTTCTATCTTAGATAACCCTTCCACAAACCTTCGATAATAACCAACTAGCCCCATGAAGCTTCTCACCTCATGAGAATTTTTCGGCACTAGCCATTCCATAATGGCCTTCACCTTTTCTGGGTCCACAAAGATTCCTTCACCGAAAATGATATGACCTAAATAGTGAATCTATTTCTAGAAGAAAGAACACTTCGACAACTTTCCATATAATTTATTCTCTCTAAGGCATGGCAACACCACTCGCAAGTGTTCCTCGTGTTTTCTTTCGTTCCTGGAATAGATGAGGATATCATCCAGAAAGACCTGTACAAGGTGATCTAAGTACTTTAAGAATACACCATTCATGAGGATAATGAGTATTGTTGTTGCATTGGTCAAACCAAAAGGTACTACCATGAAATCGTAATTCCCAAACCGAGTTCGAAAGGCAGATTTAGAAATATCGCCTTACTAATCCTTAACTGGTGATACCCTGATCGCAGATCAATTTTTGATAAAATTGTTGTTCCTTTCATATGATCAAAGAGATAATTTATCCATGGCATTGGGTACCTATTTTTCATTGTAGCATGGTTAAAGTCCATGTAATCTATACACAGTCATAAGGAACCATCCTTCTTCTTGACAAAAATGACTAGTGCACCCCAAGATGAAACACTAGGCCTTATTATCCCTAAGTCAAGTAGTTCCTTCAACTGCATCTGCAATTCACAAATTTTTGGCACCGTCATCCTATACGGTATCTTGGAAATTGTCTCCACACCAAGTTTTATCTCAATGGTAAAATAAAGCTCCCTCTTAGGAGGTAACCCTGGCAACTCTTTCAGAAAAACATCCTTAAACTCCGACAATACTGGATATTGATCCATGGAGGGTCCTTTCCCTTCATTGACTGCTTCCACTACATATAATCGACAACCTTACCTCATGCAACATTTAACCTTTATGGTCGAGATAAAGCGTAGAGACACCTTCCTCTGTACACCGTGGATCTCTACTGACCTTCCTTCATCGTTAACACAAAGCACCTTTTTTGTGAAACAATCTACCATAGCTCAATGAGCTTCTAACCAGTCCATTCCAATGATTATGTCATACGTCCCTAGAGTAGTGACATACACCTTTAACCTAGTAGTACAGACTTACAGGTCTACTAGACAATTATCAACGCTAGGTCCTACCGCTTGTTTTTCCTTCGAACCCATCTCGACTTGTTTAAATTCATCGTGCTCGTAGGCTTCCAACCCACACGTTTCTAATGCACAAGGTGAAATGAAACTATTTGTAGCACCAGAATCAAACAATTTTTTAACATTGACATGATTTAGCATACCTGACAACTCCACCACCATGGATTGATATTCTGCCTGGTGATTATTAACCACTGCATAAATCTGGTGGCTACTACTTTCTCTTCCCATTGGAGCCTTTCCTTCTCTATGCACAAAGCTTTCTTATGACTCTAGACAATCACGTTGGTAATGAGGTCCTCCACACCCCCAACAAGTAACACGAGATGGAACCTGCACACTTCCCTATGAAGGTCTCTAAAATGATTTCCTTCTTCTAGAACCCCTGCCCCTACTTGTTGCTCCCTCAGAAGGTCATGGACCTTCCTGCATTGTTGGAAATGAGTGGGATGTTGCACTCGCTACCATTGAAATAGATGTTGTAACTTCTCTAGGAGTGACTCTATTACCATAAGAAGGTGGCCTAGAGCTTCCTCCCCTGGAGAAATTCTTAGGGGCCTTCCCCATGAATCCAGGATGTTGTGGAATGGTTAACCTCATACCTTCGTTTAATCGCATATGCTCCTCCGCATAACGAGAATTTTCATCTACTTCGGCTACTGATGATGGTTTCCACATCCGTATCATGGCCCTTACCTTAGGATTTAACCCGTACACAAAATGTTATGCTTGTAATTGATCGGTATACATGTATGAGACATATTTTATTAACTCCATCAACCTGATCTCGTATTCTTCAACGGTCCTGTTTCCCTAAATTAGAGCATGAAATGCTCCTACCTGTTGTTCCTCGTAGTACGCAGGAAAATATTTCCTCTGGAACCTTTCCTCAAAAATCTCCCATGAGATGGTGTCTGGGGTAAGGTGCAACTGCCTCTCCAGGTTACCCCACCAGTTCAAGGCACTATCCCTCAACTGAAAGATCGTTATCTTCTCCTTTGATGTGGAAGCATAGTCTCTTAAGGAAAAACATTGTTTCATTCCTTCCAACCAGGCCTCTGCATGTTCACTTCCACGACCCCCAACAAACTCTGGGAGTTTTATCTTATGTAGTTCTCTGGCGATGTCCCCTAGTGGAGGCCCTCCCTCTGAGTCCCTCGACACTTCAGGGTTACCCACTCTAGATGGTGGGGGTTCCACTTCGACATATGTTGACTGGCGTTCCTTTAATGTCTCATTAATAGCCTCTAAGGAGCGCAAAATGAGAGCTAATTCAGGCGATGGTGGTGGTAGAACCGACGTTGGTGGTCCTTGCAACGATGCCCCTCGGCCTCGATTTCCTCGAGTCCTAACCATCTTGAATAATTGAATATGCATTAAACCTAATGCTTATCAATGAAGATTTTAAGGCATTCTACATTTGCTCAAACTTATACTTGCAAACATAGGGTTAGGCGTAAGTTCTTTATAATTGTCTGTAAACAAACATTAATCCTATAAGTTAAGTGGCTAAGGGTCAAGGTCAAAAGCCTCTAAGCTTGGTAACTTCATTCATGAATTCTAACAACTCTCTCACCTTGCTAGTTATGTTAGTGCTACACAATAATCATCAATTACTCTAACTTGTGTATTTAATCAAGCATCAAACACATCTGTGTATCAATATGCACAACTCATATTAATCTCCCTTATAATATTTTTAATTATAATACACCTAATCTCATAAATTATCAATTTATTAATCATTAAAATCAATTTACCTAGATCAATTATCTTTAATTAATTTATCAACATTAATTAATTTGTTACTCTTCCATTAAAATATAATTATAATTCCTATAATTTATCCCTTATAATATATATAAACCCCCCATTTTTTTACAACTACATGCGATTGTAAATCCCTTTTTCTTTTCTTTTTTAACAAATGTAAAGTCCTTTATACATATGTAAGCCCCTTTATCAAATATATATACTATATATAACCATATTCATTATGTAGCTATATAATTCATTAATACAAAATATTTATTTATTTTAAACTTTAGTAACAAAATAACAACAAAATATTCATTTATTTATTCATTCATAACAAAATATTTTTACTAAAGTTTAAAATAAATAAATTTTGAAGTATTAATATTTTAAAAAATAACTTTAAATTTTAATCTTATATATATATATATATAGATATAGATATAATAAAATAATTTAAAGTTATATATAAATTAAAACAAAATAAACGAACTTAATTATTTTTAATTATTTTTAATTAATTAAATAAATAGTAATCAATAAATATATATATATATATATCGAATAAGGTTGGGCATTGTGGGACCTCGCATGAGGCCCATGTTTCCCCCGCCCGCTCTCAGTACCCATGATAAAATATATAATAAAAAAAACATTATGCTCAAACCCTACCCCCTGACCCCCCCACTCTCACTCGCACATCACACATCATTCTGCCCCGGCCGCCTCTTCCTCTACAACTGTGGGTCGAGGGTTCGGACCTGGCTCCACGGCTGGTTGTCTGAAGGTGCAACTATGGCTTCTTGGCCTCAGATGGATTCGATGGCGAGTAGTGTTGGTAAATGGGGTGTGGTAGAGAGAGAGTGAGGTCGGGTGCGTAGTGAAAAGGAGGAGAAGAGGCCTGACACATAGTGCATAGCCTTTGGCCCTTGTGGGCTCCCTCCTTAGCCTTTGGTTCTTGGCCTTTGGCGCAATTGCGGTGAAATCGATAGGGCAACATGGTTACCTCCAACTTTTGAAGCTACAGAAGGCGACAACAAGTTAAAAAGGAGTGTTGAAGCTACTGAACATGAACATGAACAGGAATACGCAGCCATATCCATAGCCTTCAGCCCTTGTGGGATCTTCTCTCGGTGGCTTGGTGTAACACTATGTTTCCCCCAATTTGTAATTAATCATAAAATAGGAATTACCATGCTAAGGCATGAGGACAATGTAAATGTATTATTGACTGAGTTGTCAAATAACTGACTGTGGGGGTGAAGCCTTGAAAGTACTGGCCATGATATCACTAGAGGAAGAATGTGAAAACCATACAAGAGGGTTCATATATGAAATGACCCCAAATCTTCATGATAAGGATGACAAACCTCCTTCGAATCCCAAGGAAAGGAAAGAAATCAATGAAGAAAGCATGGTGGTTGAATCACCAACCACCCCCATGAATGGAAACATGGGTTGTCAGCCCGAAGTATTGCAGGGACCTGCAGACCTAAGTTTCCTTCTGACAGAAGGAACAGGATAGGTCGGCGAAACCGTCCAAGGTAAGAGGGACACAAAGGAAAGGAGAAGGACACACGAGACGAGAACGGGAGCTCGCAAGGGAGAGGCGTGAAGCTCTCCAGCGGATCACGAACAGAAGGTCACGAGCTTGATGCTGAAGATCATCTGAGAAACCTCGTCGAGGCCACAAACGAGTGAGAAAGCTCTGAGTTGCAGAAAACAGGACCCGAACAGAAACTAAAACAGAGAGAGAACCCTCGAGAAGAGTGAGAGTTCCCTGGTGATATCATGGCTTGGCACGGGGGTGGCCAGAGTGCTAATATTGAATGCCTCTGAGCCTATGGTCGGGTGGAAGGACGAACACCCACAGTCAGTTGGTTAGCGGTAACTTGTAATAGATAAGTGATTTCTTACTCTATGTAATTTAGCTATAACTAGGCATGAATTTGGTTATACGGTTTATGTTTTAGGAATTGTGCTTGATTTCTGAATGGATATACTATGTCTCTTTCCTTACTGCTTGGCTGTATAATTAGGCCAGCCAAGAGATTATATGGATAGGACATGATTGGTACTCATAAATACTTGTGTCCTGAGGTGGCTTGAGTTAGAGCCATGAACTGTGAGTTCGTCAACCTTAGGCATAGTCTCATGTACACATACCAACCTTCCTAGTTGTCTAGAGTCCCTTGGAGGACGAATTTTGTTAAGCTCAGGAGAGGTAGTGTAGTTATGCACAGGCTCCCTGTGAGGCAAGTAGAGACCGAGACTCACTCAAGTCCTAGACTTGACGAATGAGCGTAAGGGGTGTGCGGAAGAATATTCTAAGATTCAAGCCCAAGAGAAAGAGCGCAAAACTCTTAATTCCTTCATAGCTGAGAAAGCTCAGGAGGGACAACACTTTTCATAAGTGCTGGTGAGACCCAATAGTCGGCTTGCAGTAGAAGATTGAAGGCTGAGACCTTTGAAGCATCAGAATCTTTCGAGATCGGGAAGAAAGCCAAAGCTCAAGAGGAAGAGCAACAATAGCCCTTAGATCAACTGTAGAGTGTGGATCTGGACCATTGAAATCCTACAACCAGGCACACAGGATAGCGCACAAGAGGAGAGGATATGAATGAATGGTATAGAACTGTCAGATCTAGAGCGGGGACCGACAGTCGTTGGATCCAGAGATAGGCGCACGAAAGAAGTCCCAAAATCACTTCAACCGTTGGATCGTTGGAGGATAGGTGGCGAACATCCGGAAGCCACTGGGGTTTCGGAACTTAGGTGTATAAGGGTGGTGAAGAACAAGGATTCGTAATCACCGAAATCGCGAGGGTTATTCTAGATTGTTGGATCTAGGGCGACACGTGGCAGAGATCTAACCCATCGGAGTTTCAGCATCCGGGATACCTAAAGGCAAATATCTTGTACTCGCCAGTCCCGAAACCTCGACTTGTGAAACCCCGAAATAATAATAGCGTGGATAAGTCTTGATGTCTTGGTATTTCGGCACCTGGGATATCTAGAGGCAAGTCCCTAGTACACGCCAGTCCTGAATTCCCGACTTGTGAAATCCTGATATGGCTTAGCGCGTGTAGATTTGGTTTCCGGTGTTTCGGCACCCGAAAAACCGAAGGGTATGAACCCCCCCATCCTCTTCTACCACGAAAACCTGGTACGCAAGACTCTGAAAGGTGGAATGCCAGGTTTTAATCTGAGGCATTGTTAGATGTGACGAACTGTTGGTTCCTTTTGGATTTCGGCACTTCGAGAGACCAGAGAGAAGGGGAACACATGCATCGCGATTTCCCGAATCGCGAAAGCTGGAAGCACCTCTCCGGTAAGGTCGGTGGTCATAGCCAACGACCACATGGGTAAGGATAAGGGATGGTAGGGTCTGCATCAGGTCCCATAGGAACTCGAGGATTCTGTTCCTCGAGGAAAAGAAGGAAAAAGCCAAAAAATATTAGTTCCCGTAGTGGGTGTGTGAAAAATTGGTATCAGAGCATGGTTACAACACTTGGCATGCTTGGGCTCATGTACGAGCCGCGTAAGGAGATATTGTTATCTGCATTTACTCCTTGAGGAGAAGGGCTA
>SNQJ01S0008987.1:92366-104201 GCA_010110895.2 Picea sitchensis
CGAAACCCCGAAATAATAATAGCACGGATAAGTCTTGATGTCCCGGTATTTCAACACCTGGGATATCTAGAGGCAAGTCCCTAGTACACGCCAGTCCCGAATTCCCAACTTGTGAAATCCCGATATAGCTTAGCACATGTAGATTTGGTTTCTGGTGTTTCGGCACCCGGAAAACCGAAGGGTATGAACCCCCCCGTCCTCTTCTACCGTGAAAACCCGGTACGTGAGACTCTGAAAGGTGGAATGCTAGGTTTTAATCTGAGGCATTGTTAGATGTGATGAACTATTGGTTCCTTTCAGATTTCAGCACTTCGAGAGACCAGAGAGCAGGGGATCACATGCATTGTGATTTCCCGAATCACGAAAGTCGGAAGCACCTCTCTGGTAAGGCCAGTGGTCATATCCAACGACCACATGGGTAAGGATAAGGGATGGTAGGGTCTGCATCAGGCCCCATAGGAACTCGGGGATTCTATTCCTTGGGGAAAAGAAGGAAAAAGCCGAAAAATATTAGTTCCCGTAGTGGGTGTGTGACACTTGGTCTTGGGCGTTGATCTATGTGTTGGCTTGCGATGGTAGTAGAACCCCACATCGTGGTTTATGGGCTTGGTGCATTGGGTTTTGAGTAGGGCATTGACTTGTGTGTTGGTCTTGCTCAGAATTCATTCAAGGTTCTGCGAGTCTCAAACGTTTGTATTATCCATACAAATGGAAACAATGTGGCCAAGGATGGTGACCAAGCTGGCCACTAATGGTGGAGACGACATAGAGGAGGGGGTGATAATTGGCATGGAGCTATGAAAGAAATGGATGGGTATGAGGGTGTGGTTGATGTTGGATGCCTACGAGCAGGCGCAGGTCGTGGAGGATGGAAAACATGTGATTATGCGACACACGAGGCTCCTGGACAAGGATCTGCGGATTTTTGACCCTTTGCTTTCTTATCCTTTCACCATAGTTGGCCGAGAGCGAGACATTGTAATAAATTTGGAGCACATAAAGGCCATCATCACTTCCCAGGAGGTCATTTTGCTCAATTCAAGAGATATCGTGGTTCCCTTCATTGTCAACCTCCAACGTAGACTTCATGTGCCTGCCCAACAGGTCGAAATAGTGATACACTGTTGATGTTGCCAATAAGGACATTTTAAGAACATCACTATCTGGCATGATGCCTACTTTATCAAGTTCTATGAACAATGGAGAACTTCAACAGCTTAAAAAATTTCGTGAAAATGTCTTTCTAGAGAAATCTGATACATGGGGAGATGGTTCAAAGCCAGATATGAATGCCTATGAAAATGGTCCAAAAGTTTTTCCATTTGAATTTAGAGCATTGGAAGCTTTCCTTGAAGTTGCATGTAGTTGCTTAGAATCTGAGATGTGTTTACTTTCTTCTTCTTTTTTTCCCACATAGAATAAGATGGATTTATGAATCATATTATTGATGTCTTCAATTTCATGGCAGCTCAATTGTAGTTTATGTTATGGAACTGTGGATTATATGTGTTTTATGTTGATTCAGACTTTTGTTTATCACAAAGATTTAGGCTAAATGTATCTGTGTGATTATCCAGGCTAAGGTTTTGTAATCACTTGAAGCACTTGCTAAGAAACAGAATATAAATATTAGAGTATAATAATAGTGAGAAGGTCTAGACCAAAACTAAAGATGAATGTCGATTTCCATATTTAAGCCATTGCATGGATTTTTTTTTTTATCGTTCATCGTCTCATTTTGAAATATTGCAGAGTGGATGGAACTCTTACAAGTTGTGTTTAAGTAATGGAAAGAAATGGGATTTTTGAGTTCTACTTCTTGTTTACATATTTTTCATAATCCTTTGTTTATAAGAAAAAAATTGTGAATCTGACTTTTGTTAATTCTCGGTCTTATGTAGGTGAGGATTCTTATAGGTGGTTGAAACATGGGAATTGTTTTTTGGCCACAACTCTCTCCTTCACGGTTCTTCTGGGTAGTCTACATAGGGTTTATGGTATATAAATAAAGGGTTTCTAGCAAGTAAATAAAGGGTTCTTGGGAAGTAGGTTAGGGGTTGTTTTTGGGGAACAGATTGTACAGTTATGTGGGTGGTCAAGCCCTAGGTTTCAGTTTTGAAACCGGGCTCTGATACCATTTGTAACAGCGATAATGGCTTTAAAACTAGAGTAAATCAATATTTATGTTTAACCATGATAGAGGATTTCTTCCATTCTAGTTGCAAGATTTAAGAACAAAATCTAAGACATCAAATAGTATATCTATAACTACTATAACTTGAAATTTCTTGAATTTAGTACAAATAATAATAATTTCGAAATTTACCTCTTCAAGAAGAAGGTTGTCCTATTCAAATTGCTTGTTGAAGTGCTTGCCTGAATGTTTTCCTGAAACTGAATATTTACCTCCCAGCCAACTAGGAACAGCCTCTCCGGCTCCCTAGCTCCAGGAATCCTTGTGGTTTTCTGGCCCCCGAACCCAAAGTTCCCAGCAACAACAGTGCCCCATGCAAAAGTTCCAAAAACAATCTTTCCTTCCAATTTTCCTCCTTCTCTTCCCCTTCTTCCAGAATTTTCCCCTAAAGAAAAGAAGACCCCCTTCCAAGTCCTCTCCCCTCTTCCTTATCCCACTCTCTTGAATCCCTCCCCCTCATTCAATTCCTCCTCTGCCTTATCCCCTCATTAATTCTCTTACCTACCATAAATAATAAAATAGTAAAAAGATTCATTGTATTTATTTTAATAATTAATTAACTTTAACTTAACAAACTATGATCAATAAAAATCAATTGAGATGTTACATTACATCTATAACATTTCTTCCTTTAAATATAGCATTCTTTTAATAAAGTGGTGTTTTTACCAACACTATTTAACTCTCATTTTTGGACAAATCATGTACTGAGCTTTGGCTTTGGTTCGTTCATTACCTTATAACTTAATAAAACAAAATGTGTCACATAAATTAACGAACAAAAAAAACAATCTATTTATTATTATAAACACTCAACCTTAAACATAATAAACACATATCTGCAACTTAAGTCACGATATTTGATTTTCTCTCTTTGAATTTATCGTTTCTCACCTGTCACATAAATGGATGTAAAACCCATACTCAACTTTGGCAAAACTTGTCACGTAAATGAATCTTAAACTTCTACTCGACTTTGGCTTTGGTTTCTTTGTTGCCTTGGCAAAAGAAATATAACTTAATAAAACAAAATATCTCAAGGACATAAATGAATGTAACAACCAATTTACTCAGTATTATAAACATTCAACCTTTAACATAACCTATGTATGTCTACAACCTAAGTCATGATATTTTATTTTCTCCATTCAATAGGTCATCCTCTATTTAGCTTTGGTTTTTAACAAAACGTGTACCCGGCTTTGGTTGCTTCATTGCCTTACTTAAAACAAAGTAAATGAATATAAGAATGGGTCTATTTATTATTAAACACTGAACTTTTAAGAAAGAAAAAAAAAAAATTGAATACCATTGTGGCACGATAGCAAACCGATAATTGTTTTAATAATAACCTCTACTATTTTGTTTTTTTCCCATCTTTCCTACTTTGCAGCAACTGATAATATTATTCATGGATATATTGTAAGAAACCTATTGTAAATCTCTTGAAGATTACTAAAAATGTGTTCCCTTACCTCATGCTTTTAATGTTTGATAATGTGCATGGGGTTTTCTTGGAAAAGAATAAAAGGGATTATTGAAAAAGTATAAGTTCACGAAATAAAATTGTTACATAGAAACAAATCTGTATTGAGATTATAGTAGGTAATGTAGAGTCACAAAACTCACATTTCTAACTCACATTTCTCGAGTAAGGTACAAGAAGGCATGTGGTTTTCTCAAACATCAAAAAAATATTACAAATGAAGCATCATGAATGACTAGGTGCCCATAGAAACCTAATCTACATTATATTTTAGCATAATTGAAAATACAAAAGTTTATATTACAATAAAAATACAATATTTAGTTCTCTCAAAAATAACTAGAAAATCATATACGTATTTTGACAGTTGTTACTCTTTGCTTTTACAATGTCAAAATTATTGAGCTACCATAGATGGTGATTTGTAAGCCTCAATGTTTGTAAATTTGTAGGTACCAAGTTGCAAAATTAGGTTTATCTAATATGTATTGAGTGAGAAACTAAAAATAAACATAGCTCATCTGTGATTCTTGGTTTTTTTGGACAACTAAGAGGGGGGGGTGAATCAGTGGTTATTGTGCTTAAACAATTATTCCCATTTTAAACTCTTTACAGAACACTCAATGACGATCACAATAATGCAGGGAGGTAAGAAATAGAATATTCAACATCAATCACACACATGAAATATACAGAGACAGATATTTCCTGAGGAAAACCCTTAAAGGGAAAAACCTATTCTTCTTGATATGATAAGTAATGTTTATTTTTGGTACATTATCATTCTTGGGAGCTCCAACTCCTCTTGAGGCTACAACCTCTGTTTTACAAGCTGCAACTTGCTAAGAGCACCAACTCTCTGGTTTCTCTAGCACCCACTAGAAAAAAGCACCAACTCCCTAGTTTCTCTAGCACCCACTAGAAGGAAGCACCAACTCCATGAGTGTTCCAACACCAACTGGATGGAAGCACCAACTTCCAGTTACACAGGCACCAACCTGTATAACAGAGAACAATAGTTCTCCCTTACACCACCCCGCCACCCTGGTTTTTCTGGCTGCAACCAGATGGAAGCTACAACTCCCTTTGTTCAAGAACCCACTTGAAACTCTAAGGACAGTAGTCATCTCTAGCACCTCCCTACCACCCTGAAATATAAATCTTTGCTTACTGAAATTTATTATAGTGATACAGTGTTCATGAATGGCTTACCAGTCTCCTCATTGTTCTACTACACTGCTCTTCTCTGCCTCCATCAGTGTCTTCTTACTCACATCTCCTTGAGATTTTTGTTCTTCTGCTCTGTCTCTGCATGCACACCTCAGCTTTCTCTTCCTCTCTCAGATAAGCATTTATGTTTTGTCTCTTTGTTTTACGCTTTATGCTCTGTGTATTATTTCCATTCAACGTGCTACGCCTCTTCTGTGCATTTCAGCTCTTGCTCACATCATGCTTCAACCCGCATGAATAAATCTCTATATAAGCAACCATCTATTCTCTGTTCTGCGCATATTCATAATGCCAAGTCCTCTGCCAGGGCATACACTCCACTCTTCATCCTCTCTAGCGATCATCCTGAGTCTGTTCTTCATCAGTGGCCATTATCCTGAGATTCTTCGGCTTCTTTGGAAGTTATAGTCTTCGACGCATTTCCATCTATCAATTGTCTAAATGATGAATCTTCACTTCGCTGGCAGTTACCTCGAGACTCTTCAGTTCCTCTGGCGATCACACTCAAGCTTGTGGAATTCTCTAGCAGATACAATCACTCTATTTTGGCAGCTACAATCAGTCCTTTACGACAGTTACAAAGAGAACTTATGCGCGCTCGTTCCTTTGGCGCCTTTTCCCTTCCTGAGAAAAAATTTGCAGTAGACGCTAGATTTTCTTGCTAAGCCCCTTCCTTTCACGTGACCATTGGTGGTGACCAAATGCCTATTCAAAAGGCGCTTCGCGTACTTGGTCTAGCGAGCACTAGATCCCTATGCTATGAAATTCACGTGACCATGTGATTGTGGGCGCGTCCATAGGAGGTTTGAGGGAAACCCATTTTTCACCCCGCAATTCACTACGAACCTCCACGCGTCCTTTCTCCAAAACCGTGGTTTCGATTGCAGCCCGCCTATGAAAAATTAAGACCCGAGCATGTCCTGGCCCTGTAATACAATGAGACCGTCGATCTCACGATCTTGACGGTGCTCCTCGATCAATGGCTCCGATCTATTGAATTATCCTGCCTTATTTTCTTCTTCCACGCGCAATCCTTAGTCTCAACAACCAAGTGACATGTGGCCTTCCAAACCAACGGACAAGATCAATTTCGCCTTTCGGGCTTCGGGAGTCTCGATTCTCAAACTTCGCTTGCTCCCGGAGCATTTCACCCGAAGTCCACGATCTAACGACGCATGGTCTTCGAATCAACGGTCACAATCCCTTCGAGTCTTCGGACTTTGGAGATTTCGAGTCTCAACCCTTTCTTTCCTTTGTACGTCAATCTTTCAGAGATGACAAACCTCTGACCCGTGTCCCTCTCGGATTAACGGTCGAGATATCCTCGAGTCTCCAGACTTCGGAGATTTCAAATCTCAACCCGTTCTTTCCTCCGAAGTGATCACCTGTTGAGTCAGTCACAAGACGGTGGAGATCACTTGTTGTCGGTTAACTTTTTCACTTACACTATCCTTCCATTGTAGTAGATCGACAGATGAGACTGCTCCTGAAGTGATCTTTCAGATCGGACGTCTCATGTCCACTTCGGGACATCAACATTCGGGACTTCGAAGCTTTTGTCATTTTCTAGTGGTAAAGCTCCCGAAGTAAAACTCTTGGAGTGATGTCACTTACTTACATCACTTGATGACGTGTCATGAGCCTAGTAGCTTCCACGTGTCACTCAGATTTGTGATTTTCACATACCTAAAATGTTGAATCAACTTGACACTCGTCATTGTCTTATTTCACCACGTGTCCTTGCTGACGTAGTCTTGCTGACATGGTTTTCCACATGTACTTGTAGACGTGGTATGTTATGTGTCCTTGCTAACATGGTCTGCCACATGTCCTTGTAGACGTGGTCTGTTGTGTGTCCTTACTGACGTAGTCTTGCTAACATGGCCTGCCACATGTCCTTGTAGACGTGGTCTGTTTCATTTCCTTTCTAACGTGGTCTGCTGACCAACAACCCTGATCCAACAGTCATTTTATGTCCTCCAAATCCGATGGTCCTTATTCATTTCGGATTTCCGGGTTTCGGGTATTTCAAATCTCAAACTTTACGGAGCGTAACCTCCTCGCATATTTATATCCGAAGTGAATGTCATTCGTCTATCATGATCCTAGATCGATGGATTGATCTGTTTACGATGCAGCTCTTCTAACTTATCCTGTCCTTCCACTTAGAATGATCCAACGGATGACAGAAATTTGCATTTCGGGGATTTCAACTCTCAAGATTTCCATAGTGTAACCTCCTCACATATTTAGATCCGAAGTGAATCTTATTCATTGACTAGGATCTTAGATCGACGGCTCGATCTTTCTGCGATGCAGCTCTTCTGGCTTATCATGTCCTTCCACTTCAAACTAATCTGACAATTGTCGTTTACTCTGGCTCTCCGGCTCTCCGGACTTCGGGTTTTTCAAGTCTCAAACTGAAACATCCTCGAAGTGATTTTCTCTGGAATTGAGGATCGTGTGCCACCTGTCAATCTTGAGGATGGACAGTCCATGCTTACTTCGAGACTTCTGGACTTTGACAAGTCCGCTCTCCTACGCTCATCAAAGGCTTAACCTTCTTGCATTTATTTATGGATCCAACGATTGTTGATCCTCGGTGCTCAGATCCAACGGATCATATCTGTACTTCTCCTATGTGCTTCCTCTAATCATTGGACGTTGATCTAACGGTCATCGCCTATTCGAGATTGGTGATCCAACGGCCATTGTCGTTCTTCCTCCTGAGCTTGATTCCTTCTACAACCTAACACTATTCCTCCTGAGCGTTGACTCCTTCTGAGCTTTGATTCCTTCTGCACCCTCTACCTGTAATCATGCCATCGTAGTTGTTGTTCTTTCCATCAATGACAAGCACACACTTTCTTGTAAATTATTCCAACAATCTCCCCCTTTGGCATTGATGGAAACCCTAAAATGTTGCACTATTCTTCTTGGACTTCCAACTATAACATCTAGACCACTCCTTTTCTCCCCCTTTGACATCAATGTCAAAGAAAAACATGCCCCCCCTGAGTTGTTGCAGTACTTTGTGGAGGTATCAGATATTCAACCAACACATACTCCCCCTGACAAGATGGACTCTCTTATTTGAGTCCTGCAGAGTATTTGTATATAAACCAAAGTCTTCTCCTTCTGATTATTGGACCTATTCATCTTCAGCTTCAGTTGTGTCCTTTGCAGTATACTCAATATTGCTCACCTCTCTTACTGGGACTCCTTCGTCAACCTTTTCTTCTCACAACTGAATGACTCCTCGTGTCACTCTTCTCTGATCTTCTATTACAACAACTTAATTTTTATTCTATGATGCCTATAATCCAAGGCTTTTATGACCATATTCATCACAAGGAAAAATAATAACCATTACAAATAGTCTCATTCCTCCTTTGATTCATCCATGAAGATGTCTCTCTTCTAAACTTACTTTGAGGTGTCTGAGTAGCTTTTGGGTGTCCTTCTTGATCTGATCTTCTAAATATTGTAGTATTTCTTTCATTCTTTGAACATGAAGAACCTGATTCATACATGCTTTTTGGTTTTACAAATGAAGGACTTGCATCAGGTTTATTAGGAGTATTGATTTCTTCCTTGTTGTATCCAAGACCAGATTTGTCATTTGGTGATCTCTAACTATCCAAGATCTCATCCAAGATCATGGAACTGTTCAAGAACTTGATTTGGGTGTTTGACTTCTCAACCTTCTTTCTAAGATTCACAACTTCTATTTCCATCTTATGACATGATTCTTCTTCTACTTCTTCTTTTCTTGCATGTGAGGATTCAATATCAACATCATTATCTGTCCTTGTGCCTTTAGCCACCACTTGTCCTGAGTTTACATTTTTTACCTTACAAACTTCTTCAAAGGTCACATTTCATGTTTTGCTTTTACTTATAGACCAAATCTTATCCTTGTCTTGAGTCATGTTCTTGGAACATCCATTGTCTTTATTCCAGGAGTCCTTTTTTTTTGAGTTGAAAGTACTAGACCACATTTTTCACTATCTTTCTTTTTCCATGTATTGGCATTTCTAGCAAAGAGATTTATCCTTGGATCTGCTTTGTAATTCTTCAGATGGAAATTTGCAGCTTTGTGGTCGAATTTATGATAGTTATATCATTCAAGCTCATTGTTCAATAGGTCAAAGTGTTTGTTGCAACCTTGTCTACTCATTGACTGATTATTATTTCTTGACCTCCTCAGTTGCATGTCTCTAAACTTAATTTGACAATTTGCAATCTGTGGTTGTTTGTTACTTGGTTGTCTCATTCTTTGTTGTGGCAAATATTTATTCCTTGGGTGTCTTGATTGTTCATGCCTAAATCTTAAGGAACAATTTATAGCTTTGTGGCCAAAGTTAGAATAGTAGAAACAATATCCATAGAAAAATTCTTTGTACCTGGAAAATGGTTGTCTTCTTTGAGCAGGTCGATTTCTTCCATGCTGGCGATTTCCTTGAGCAGAGGGTGTATTATTTATTTGATCTATAGATTCAGTTCTAGCACCTTTTTCTTTACTCCTCCTTGGTGGCTAATTATCTTCCTTTGTTTCTGCAGGTTTGTTGTTGTCATTGGTTGTAGATTTGACAAATTTGATGGATTCTTTGTTGCTTGGTTGACCACTACTTGATCCCTCTTCATAACCCAAACCAGTTTTCAACTTTGGATTCCTTTGTTGATTCAGAATGCTGGCTAATACTTTTGAGTCTTTGGTGCTTGACAGATTCTGGTGATACAAGGGTTGAAACTTCTCCAACTATTTCCTAGTTTTCACTACTTCTTCCAAAGCTTCACATCTTGCCTTCTTTTCTAATAATTGTTGTTTCATAATGTCTTCGATTTTCTTTTTTTCTGTTAATTCCACTTTTAGTAAAACAAATTCTTCTCTTGGTTCTTTACCATTCTTTTCAAACTACATCAACAACTATTTTTTGTTTTCTCTTCTTAAGTTTGAGTCGGTTAATCTCTTCTAAAGCACTAATCAGCTCTCCTTCCAAGTCAACCACAACTTCTTCATTATTAACGTCACTTCTTGTGCTTTCATCATCATAATGCTCTTTTGCCATAAGCACAAAGTCATTAACCTTATCTTCACATGAAGAGTCACTATCTGTGTCTTCTGAAGAGTCATGATTGTTTACACATAAACTTTTCGTTTTACCAAATCTCTTGGATTTGTACTTCTCTTCACCTTCATAGTTTTGGTCCTTCTTCTTGTGTGGACACTTAGATGCAAAGTGACCTATATTTCCACAGTTAAAACATTTGAAGGTAAAATTTCCTTGATACTTGCATGATCCTTTCTTTAGTCTTCTCACAAATTTTGTTGCAATTTAATCAGGCTCAGATTCCTCGTTATTATCTGCTTTAAAAGAAGCTTCTCTAGTGGTGGATTTATCTTTACCTATCCTCATTTCATATGCAGTCAACGTTCTTAGAAGTTGATCAAAATCCAAATATTTTAGATCATTAAATTCTTCTATAGCAGAGACCTTTGGGTTGAATCTATCTAGCAGAGATCTCAAAATTTTCTGAACTAAAGAGGCTTCCTCAATTTTTTCACCAAGTGCTTTCATTACATTTACTAGTTCGTCAACTCTCAGAAAGTACTTCCCAACATTTTCATCTTATTTCATCTGTAGTTGTTCAAACTATACTCTGTAGGTTTTAAGATTGACATCCTTTACCTTCTCATTGCCTTCATAACTGATAATGAGTTTGTCCCACGTTTCTTTGGCATATCCTAAGTGCATAACTTTTACAAATTCTTCTTCTGCAAGCCCACTCAGAATAGAATTCATAGCCTTAGTGTTGAAGCTGAATTCTAGCTTGTCATCTTTCGAAGCTAGTACAACCAGCTTTATATAACTAGTCTCTACCACATCCCAGACATCTGCCCCTAAATCCATTATGTAGGTTCTCATCCTAACTTTCCATAAGCCAAAGTTTGTCCCATTGAATAGGGGGGCCTTATTGGTTGAAGTTCATCCATGGCTAGTCATGTTTAATCTCTAGGATCTACCTTAAATAAAGGGAACTTGCTCTGATACCAATTGTTGGACAACTGAGAGGGGGGGGGTGAATTAGTTGTTACTGTGCTTAAACAATTATGCCCATTTTAAACTCTTTACATAACACTCAATGACGATCAAAATAATGAAGGGAGGTAAGCAATAGAATATTCAGCATCAATCACACACATGAAATATATAGAGACAGATATTGTAAGTTTTAAACCTATAAAGTAAATCAATGCATATAGATTCTTAAGAAAAACAGAATTTAATCAATGGCTCATACACAGAGTACACGGAGATTTTATATCGGAAACCCTCCACCGAGAAAACCTTTCTTATATTCATTATATCAAATTTCACCATGCACCATACAATATATACAATGTTTTTAGGTATTTCATAGATACCAAAACCCTAATCCCTTAATCCGGGATTAATTTACAAAATCGCTAAAAATAGCAAAAACCGCCCAAAAAAAAAATTTGGGGCCCTGCACGTAACCAAGGGGAGGCATACCTGCCCCCCCCTGGGACCCCCCTAGGAAAGCACCCGGTGCACACGACACAAAGAGAACTACTAGAGGGATCGTCAGACGCAGTTGTCATATTTGACGCGCCCACACACACACATGCAAAGAATATAACACATACCCAACATTCTCCCACTTGTTGTTTTCTTTGCATCTAGGGGTCCAGGGGGTTATATAGTCAACAATGCCCATTTTTAATCTACACCAGGAGAACTTTTCTTTGCTCACAGACTTTGTCAATGAATCTGCAACATTCTTCAAAGTGTCAACCTTTTCCAGCAACACCTTCTTTTCCTCAACCATGTCTCGCACAAAGTGATACTGAACATCAATATGCTTTGTCTTCAAATGATAAGCTGGGTTATTTGCTAGT